>PVIR01025228.1:0-24821 GCA_004026965.1 Petromus typicus | reverse complement strand
GGAACCACTGAGCTCACTCCCCGGCCCTTTTCTCCTTTTTAATAGCAACTATTCTGCCAAGAAAGAGGATTGAAGAGTGAAAATAGCTTAATGGAGTAAGCTATTTGGACTAGAAAGTCTGTATCTCCATGGAGATGGCAGTGTAGACTGAGTGTGGAGCATCAGACTGGTTGAGATACAGGGAGACAATTACATATCTCCAGCTATAGCCACCATCAGTGTCAGTGGCCCTATGTGCAGTAGAAACAACCTGGCCTCCTCTAGGGCTTATGGGGACTGGCTGAAGCAGAAGGGTGTCAGTTCCTCACACTTCACTTGGTTACCAGGCCCAGGGCAAGAACTGGGCAAGAGGTCACTGGTCCACAGTTCCTACTCTCGGGAAACTCACAGTCTGATGGACAGGCTGGTGGGTCACATAGCCACAGTAACACAGGGTAATGTGTAAGCATGGTAAGGACACAGCCCCAGAAGCCCCAGCGAGGGCTCATGAAGTGGAAACGTTTTCTGGTGTGGGAATAACTTCTAAGGGGAAGGCAGGAAAGGCACACCAGTAGTAGACAGCCTAGAACTTTCAAGAAGTAGGAGGGCTGTGTGTATGTGTGGTGGTGACTCTGGAATCAATCTCCCACAAACAGTGAAAAACAACTATATTTCATAACAAAGGGATGAGTTCCTTGTCCTTTCCTTTTTTAGATGACAGGCATATCCACAGTGACCTACCTTTAATCAAGCCCCACATAACAGCACATTCAGTTATTGAATTCATCAATGAATAAATTTGCTGATGATTACAATGGGTTATGTGACCCAGTCACCTTCCACACACATGTGGATTTGGCCGGACATTTTGGCTCTAAAACATAATAGTTAGGAAGCTATATTTCTGAGTAAACAGACCTAAGTTCAAATCTTCACTGCCTTTCACATCTGTAAAATAATAGCCATGACACTGCCCCATCCGGAGCTGTCAGGACATGGACGAATGTCATGTGTGTCTCAAACTCTGTGTACTAAACTCATTTCCATGAAAGAGTGAGCATGCAAGATGGACCATGTACTACTACCACGATCTGCCTCTCAACACTCAGTATGAGGAAGCTACCAGTATCACTACCATTTAAAAGAGAAGTATTTCCAAAGCCAGGCAGCTTGCCCGGGTTCACATGGAAAAGTCACTGATCTGGGGTTTCTGTTTATAATCTTAAAGTTCTGCTCTCTTCACTACCTGTACTAGGGAAAGGGCTGTGAAAACCCAAGTGTCATTTGGGTGAAATTTACAGAGGCTGCGACCCTTCATCCCTTCTACTCAGCCCTGTACTTAGAATGGTTGGAGCCAACCCAAGAATAAGGCACTGGGCAGCCTGGTTCTAACTCTGGAGGTACCACCTGGCACGTTCAGAAGATAAATGTCTGCTGGGTGGCTCGGTTTTTACCTCTTCACAATCTTAAATTTCTCCAGTGTGAGTGACTATTGCTCTGAGGTTTCCAGGGTTTGCATTCTTCATAAGAAGGTTCATTTACTGGGTGCTGTGCTGCTGAGAGGCTGCAGTACCTGAATGTTAATGATGGTCACGTTTCTCAACATAATGAGGGTCCTGAATCAGTGGCATCACTGGCTAGACAGTGGGAGGGGTGTTGTATTTCTTTCTTCTCTTCCGGCTTCCTGGAATTTCCACATCTGCAGTGATAGGGTCCTCCAGAATAAATTTAGTGTGTATTGCATATCAACTTCATTGCAATCCTTAAAGAGTTCAACTGCAGGAGACAAAAGTACTACCCAAAGGCCAGTTCACAGGGGTTAGGATTAAGGCTTTCTGACTCAGATGTTCCAGACTTCCCATTAAGCTCTGCTCCTTTAATAACCCTGCAGCATCAGGCAAGTTACTAAATCCTGGTGATCTCAATTTCCACAGTTATAAAATGGGCTTATATGCTTACCATGCAGTTTAAAGTAAAGGATATGTAAACATTCTCTTCCACAGCATCCAGGCTGTTATTTAATAGCCATGAAAAGGCTGCTTTTACCCATTATGCTCAAGGGCCAGGAAGACATTAGGCAATTTATAGACATGGTCTCATAGGATCTTCATAACAGCCCTAGAAGGTGCGATTTTTTGACAGATGAGGAAATAGATTTAGAGATATGAAGCATCTTACCCAAGGAGGGAAAGGCAAGTGAGGAATCTGTTAGGGTACGGCCATAGCTACTGCATAGAGCTCACAGAGGTGTCCAGAATGAAAGGTCCAAGGCTGCACAGTAGAGAAGCTTCCTGTCTTTGGTAGGCACTGCAGGCAGAATGGAAGATCACTTTGGGGGACTAGTAGTTTCTCTACATCAGACAGACTAGACATCGGTTGACCTTGTGTGTTGATTTTATTCACCTGGGCTCTGCCCTTCCTTCTTCGCTTCCCTGCCTTGTTTCTTCTTCCTTTCTTTTCTATGCTGCTAGTAGAACACTTAAAAGGAGTCCTGCAAACTCAATGCTTTGTGCCAAAATGAGGAAAGGAGGATGGAATAGGGAATATGGGATATCCATTAATATTAACACATTGTTCCAGTCATAAGCTGGAAGCTAGGATTGAAAGGATAAGATATGATCCCTGCACACATGACATGCACGAGTGCTACATGGTGGAGGGATGCACAAAATGTAATTAGAGCACAAGTAGGCATGGGAAGGCTTCCCAAAGAAAGTAACATGTGGTGTGTTGGGTTTTGAAGTATGAGTAGGAGTTCACCAGGACAGCAAGGACTGTAGAGCGATACATGATGAGAGTACAGTATTTGGATTTTTTGTATTTGGATCTTTTGGAATATATCTGAAGAAAGGCAGATGACATGGGGGAAGAGGGGCTCACTTATGTAGCACATATACTAATCACTATGGAAGAGCAATGTATTAGTTTTCTGGAGCTGTCATACAAGTTATAAACGACGTGGCTTAAAGTAACATACATTTATTCTCCTATAGCTCTGGAGGTCATAGTATAAATCAAGGTATTTTCAAGGGCAGCATTCCCTCAGAGGCTGCAGAAGAAGATCTATCCTGACCTTTTCTAGCTTTTGGTGGTCAGGTGTTCCTGGCCCTGCAGATGTGTCACTCTACTCGCTTCTCTTGCCTTGCCTTTGCTCGTCCACACAGCTCTTAGGAGGCACTCTTCCCTTATAATTCAGCATGATCTTACCTCAACTTCCTTAACTAAATCACCTCCAAAGACACCTTTAAAATAGCCTGACCAATGTAGCATTTACAGGCTTTAGAGAGTAGGATGTGGGTTTATATTTTGGGGACCACCACTCAACCCACTGTAGGTGTATATTTTATGATCTGATCCCATAAACTCGGAGAGGCAGGTACCATCATTCCCAGGCATAAAGGCAGACAGTATGTCTGTCTTCTGTCCTCTTCAATGCTGTCTGCTCGGTATGTGGGATCCTCTCTGACACGGAGATGCTCAGTTAATGAGATGAATAGATACTATACGGCTTGTGTAGTGTAAACCACACTTCATAAGCCTCCTGGGGATATTACGTAATAAGCTGTGTGTCTTTGAGAAAATGACATAACTTCCCTTTGCCTTGGTCTCCTTACTGAGAAGGCAAGGCACCAGCACTGTTTACTCTGTAGGGCTGCTGTGAGGTTTGTGAGAGCCGCTCTGCATTCAGCAGTGAGGACGTGTAGCAGGCACTCGTTGTGTAGTGAACAGAAGTGTGAGGCACTGTATAGCACACTGCCTCCCAGGAGGTGGTTGTTTACATCACCCTTGGAGACAGCAACGGGCAGGCAGGGAATGTATAAATACTGTCTGAGGACTTCGGGGGATGTCTAGGGGAAGAGACTGATACAGGGTGAGCAGGGACTTGGCAGGTTGGTGGGCGAGCAGGAATGTCCTCTCAGGGCCTAGATCAGCAACTGTGAGAGAGCCTGGGGGATGGAGAAACCAGGGAGCCTGGGAGGAGGGTTCTAGCCAGAAGTAGACATGGAGATTAACCGGGAAAGGCCTGGCCTACAGTGTTAAGACTTGGTGGTCTGGGCGTGAGGTCTTAGTCGTCAGGAAAGCAACCTGACCACGTTGGCTTGCTAGAGATGCCAGCACAGACTGGAAGGCAAGAGACCCAGGAGCAGCGGGAGGCTGCCATGTCCAGCGGCAAGGCCAGCAGTCTTCTTTGCTGGGGATCTCAGGCTGAAAGTGGTGGGAGAGAAGAAGCTGTATCAGAGTTCAGACTGGGGGGCATGGTGAGCAGGATGACTCTTGCAGGGCATCCTGGGACAGAGGTGAGCACAGCCATCCAGCAGCTGATGGGGAAGAGGCTAGGCTGCGTGTGAACCTGATGAGTTCACAAGATGCTTGAGCCACTTCAGCTCATTGTCACGACTTGTTTTACCAACTGTAGGCCTTAAGCAAATCACTTAAATTCTCAGAGTCTTAGTTTCTCCGGCAGTAAAATGAGGATGATTATATTTATGCTATTCAATTGTGGTATGAGTATACAGCAAGATCCCCCAAACTCTTAGCATCTGCTATTATTGTCACCACAACTGTGAATACTATGCCAAGGATGTATGGATCATGGGAAGGTGGTTATGATGACTCTAGCCTCAGCACATCTTTGCCAGCATTGCCAACTGTATATGCAAATTTACATGCTTTCTCTGGTCTCTCTGACCTCAATAGCTCAAAGAGAAAGCTTGGGTCTGTCTTATCAGACAATAACCCAAATCCTGCCTTTTCTTCCCAGGGAGAGTGGATTTTTGTTTGAGTGTCTGTGTGTGTAGATTATAGGGTGAAGCGGTTGAAAAGGAGCCAAAAAATGGATGTCTCATGCCTCTCCCCATCACTGTGGTTTGGACCAGGCTCCATGTCTCTCTGCTAGTGAATATCTGAGGAGAGAGTGTAAATGCACACACATCTGTGTGCTCCTGTGCATGTACACTCATGTGTCTGTGGCCTTAGATGTAGTTCAGCATCGCAGTTCAGGAGCTGTTGCTGATCCTCACGCATGCAAGCCGCTGAGCCTGAGCACAGGGAGAAGTGGGACTTGCTGGCTGCCCGAGGGGTCCCAGCAGGAGGATGATGAAAGGTAGGAGTGAGTGAGGAGCTAAGTCGAGCCTCAGCTCCTGACCAGGGAGGGGTTAGGTGCTCAGGACTGGGCCAGAAACCAGAGGAGACACTTCTTGAGCTTGAGCAAAGATGCTTGGGAGCTTTGGGTGAGACCGAGGCAGGCCTGGGGTGCAATGGGGTATGAAATGAGGGGTGCACAAGAGACTGATGGCAGCAGTGGGGCCAGGCTCGGCAAGATGATCATGTTGACAGTGCCGGAGAGGGACACTGACTCTGGGGGGAGGCGCAGGGTGACATTAGCCTCTGCAGCTTCCTGGGTCTTGCCCAGCCCCACCTAAGCCAGGTTGCTCCTTCCCTGGTATTTGGCTGCTTTTCCCCTTCCTCACTTCCCTGTCTCAGCTCTCCCCTTCACAGTGTCTGTTCTGGATCCTGTTCTAGTCTCATTCTGTCCTTATTTGGTTATTTGTTCATTCAGTGCCTGTCTGTGCCCACCATGAGCTCCTCAGGGCAATGACTATATCATAGTGTGTGGCACAGCGAAGACCTGTGGTGAATACGTGCTGGGTGAGTGAGGTGGGAGGATGAGTGAACAGAAAGATGGGGGATGGGGAGGGCATTTTCATGTGGGATCACGTCTACTGAAATATTCACATCTAGCACTAGAAAACCAACAGGCTGTTTACTGCTAGTCCCAAGTTGTTAAATTCGAGTGGTGCAGACAAGGACTTCTGAGTGTCTCTGAGGAGCAATGTTATATAAATAGAGTCGATAAATATTGATGTGAAGTCAGGCTTTCATGTTCCGAGGGGCCTGGGGTAGTGGTAGTTTCTTTCCCTGAACCTCTGTGTCCAGGAGCTTTGCTGCAGCATGAGACATGGGGGGCTCTGAATTCCACAAATCTGCCAGAAAGGAGAGGCAGGTTCTGGGTAATCAGGTCTGTGAGGTGCCCCACTGAAATGGCCTGTGGGAAATCCACCCTTGAACCAAATGAGAAATTAGCAGCTCCTTACTCCACTCCAAAGACCAAAGCTGATGTAATTCTCAAGAATTCAGTCCCAGTTCAAATGCCCACACTTTTCCTATGAATCAGCCTCTTCCTCTTGTCTTCTTACGGCCCAGTGCTTTCCTGCTAGGTGTCCTCAAGTCATCACCTCTCTCTCTTCTGCTTCATAAGTCTGGTTTCCACCTTTGGAACTTGTCCTAATGCATCAGCCTTGCCACTATCCTTCCCAATGTGAGCTTTATCCCCTTTCCCAACCTACCTCCCCGCTGCCTGCAAGAGACATTCCTCTGACATCTAATTTGGATCCTTTGACTTCCTCCTCAAATCCTTCATTAAATCCCTGCCACCCTTGAAGGAAGGTTCAAGTTTTAGTCTGTTCTCTGACGCTCCTGAGGCCTGTCCCTCCCTTTGCATCCTCTTGGCTAAACTCTATGTTGCTGCCAGAACAGCCCATGATTTTTGCAGCTTCTCTTCATGGCAGGTGTGCTTTCCTCTGCCAGAGGCTTCTGCCTCCCACATTCTGGTGTGTGCCCATGAGGTCACTTCCAGTGTCACATTACCAGGAGTCCTCCCCTGGTCCCTTAACCCCAAGCTGGTTAGGTCTAGGATCCCCTTTGTGGATTGCCTCAATTATGATGTCACCTCTATGTTACCAATGCCCTCAGTGCACTCCCTGGCCTCCCTACCAATTAGGGAATGACTGATTTGAGTTATGGAAGTTACCAAGGTTCAGGAAGGGGTACAAGCTTTTCTTCCATCTAATCAGCCTCCAATCATGTTAACTTCAGGAGTATGAAACACGTGATTCAGCCTGCCATAAGTTAGTCTTGTTCAGGTAGACACATGCAATGGGAAATACTACATAGCATCCATTCACTCAGCATTAGATCTTTCATGGTGACTGTGATAGGGGCCACGCTGCCCAGTGACTACTTACAATGCTTATTCCACCCCATCTGCAGGATGCCACCTTGGGGCTTCCAAATGCCTCAGAGCCAAGACTATCTTCCTAGAGATTCTGATATCATTGGTCAGGGTGGACCCAGAGGATCAGGATTATTTAAATGCTGTGCTGGTGATCCTACACTATGTAGCCAGCTTGAGAGCCACTCATACCAGGGGAGTAGATCTCTTCTGTGTTGGACATTCTAATCAGTTGGAAAATTTCCAGTAATGCCCATGCCCTGGCCTCATCCATCTCCGACCCATAATATTAGAAACCATGCTGGTGATCGCAACCTAGACCCCAGCATTAGAAGGTCCCTTAATGCTTCTAAGGTGAAGTAGAAATTGAAAGCACTGGGCTTATAGAGAAACTCCCTCCACCTTTCCCTTTTTTCTTTTCACAGTAGCATTTGCTAAAGGCTTCCTCTCTGCTGACAGTCAAGCTCTGGTGACACTTCGGTGAATCAGACCTGTTTCTTGTAGGTGGAGATTGTTAATTCAGGAACAGTAAGGAATGGTAAAGGCCACCTTTGTGAGGGAACTTGTCGCAGGGTTGGGACCACTGGGCCCTCTTCACTAACCTGCTGCTGGCCAGGAGCATTGATGCTGAATGCGTGTGCCTGCCCCTGAGTGTGTTCACATCCTTCCCTGCTCCTGAGTGTGATGAAATTAGGATTGGGAATGGCTGTTGGGATGGGAGGCTTTCTGGGAGCACCCTTACCCTTTGTGTCAGGCTGCTGACAGTAGCACAGAGGGGCTGCAGCTTGCCTTGAGTGTGCCTGGAGTTGAGGGCAATAAGTAATAATACTCTCTATGAGGTAAAGGGATGCTTGTGGTATTTCAGTTTCCCTTTGCCAGAGCCTTCTTCCCCTGGGGTGGAACTGTGAGTACCAGGCTGCTGCATTTATTTTTAAACCCTGAGTTAAAATTCACATAATGTAAAATTAATCACTTTAAAGTGAACAGTTCCATGGCATTTACCATTCACAATGTTGTGCAATTATCACCTGAATCCAGTTCCAAAGTTTTTTCTTTTTTTTACCACTGCAAAAGAAAACTTTGGTACCTATTAGCTGTCATTTCACATTCTCCTGTACCTGCAGCCCCTGGCAACCACCCATCTATTTTCTTTCTAGATTTACTATTCAGGATGGCTCATAGACATGAAATGACATAGTATGTGTCCTTTTGTATCTAGCTTTTTTTTTCAGTTGGCACAATGGTTTTGAGGTCTATACACATTTTAAGTATATACTTCTTTTCCTTTTATGACTGAATAATATTCCCTTGGGTAGATACACAGTCATCTTGGGGAGTCTCGAATGTTTGTGGGGGTCTCAAATGTTTGAATACTTTATATAAAATACTTTAGTATGTGCATATGACCTATGTTTATTTTCTCATGTACTTTAAATTACATTTATATTCTTTATAATATAATATAAATATAATTATATTATATACAATACATATAACATGATGCATATGTTATAAAGTAAGTGTTAGTCTTTTGTTAGGGAGTAATGTGAAGAAAAAGTCTCCACATCTTCACTGCAGAGACAATTTATGTTTTTTTTTCCAATATTTTTGATCCATGGAGATGTTGGGTTGAATCAGTGGATGTATAGTTCATAGATATGGAGCCTTGACTATACCACAGTTTGATTGTCCATTCATCAGTTGGTGGGTGTTTGGGATATTTTTGCCTTCTGATAAATCCTGATGGTGCCCCCCAGTGTGGTGTTTTATTTAGAGAAAAATTTGCTTATTTTTAAAGATAGATAACCATCGGTAGCTGAGTTCTTATTCTCATGAAGTTGGAGACTACTACACTTCTGAGCCTTGACTTATATTTACAAAGATCTCTCTGGTTGGTTGCTGTGTGTCAGATACACTAGAATGTGAAGAAGCAGCTCGTTACAGGCTGTTTTTTTTTTAATCTTTATTAGTACACTACATATATGCATCATGATTGCACTCCATAATGGGGATTTGTACCAGTATAAGACACAACTTAATTCTCATTTTTTCCCATAGCCCTACCCACCCTACCACCCCCCTATATACATAAAATTTGTTTCCTTTCTTTTTTGTTATAATATTATTTTTCCCCCTTCACCTTATTTTACTTTGAGTATTTTGTATTTCACAATATATAACATACAATTCTAGGACTCATTTACATCTTCATTTTCTCATACCAGAGAAAAGATGCAATATGTACCTATGTGTGACCTATTTATTTCACTTATGAGGATATATTGCAGCTGAGTGAGGGTGGCAGCTTGGGCCAGCTGGGAATGACTGAGTGGTGAGAAGTGGCCAGATTCTGCATGTATTTGAAGGCAGAGAAGATAGTTCTCCTGATAGAATGGACATATAATGCGGGAAAGAGGATGAGTAAAGGATGATACAGACCCCAAAAGTGGAATCCATATTTCCTTTTGTACACAAGGATGCAAGTGGAGCAACTCTGGAGAACAGCAGTGGAATGTGTTCAAGTCGGTATTCAGTGTTCAAATGGAGGAGAAACCAGCTGCTGATCTCTGAGGTTGGAATTCAGCAGTGGTGATGAGGTGGCGATGATGGAAATAAGGAGGAAAAAAGTGAAATCTGAGTAATTACTCTCCAAACACACATACACGGTTAATAGGAAAAATAAAACAAGGGAGAAAATCATATGTTGTTGGATTAAGAAAGAGCTTTCTAGATTACCCTGTAGAATGGGGAAACTGAAGCTCAGAAGCTGCACTCACACTGAAAGTAAGTAATAAAGCTGATACAGAGCCTGTCTAATGGGTCCCTGGCCATTTAATCTTTCTGATATACCATATACCACACTGTCTACAAGCTGTAGGTTTTGAAGGCTGCACACATGCTCTCGCAGAGGCTGAATGACTTTCGATTTTATCTTCTTCTAGGTCACAATCCTTGTCAGCCTGGCTCTCGCTTTCCTTGCCTGCATTGTGTTCCTGGTGGTTTACAAAGCCTTCACTTATGACCACAGCTGCCCAGAGGGATTTGTCTATAAGGTAAGGGGAGTTGGACAGTAGTCCCGAAGTACTGTCAACTTCAGTCAACAGATCTGTTATGTCTTCATTTGTTTTCAGAGTTTTGGCATGGGAACATCATCTTAGTTCACTGAACAGAATGTTTGTGCTATTGTCTGTTTATTTCTTTTTTGTAGGATTCTTTCTTACTTTTATGTGTTAGATTGGGTACTCTGAAGATGATACACAGTATAACAACTTTTGCTATTCTATTATTATTTGATTATTAAAATTTGTTTTATTTTTCATAAAATAAAAGAATGAAAAAGAAAAACATATAACATGTGTATGGGAAAGAGACTTCCTTAAGGACTGACTCAGTGGTAGTAGAACTCCTCTTCCAAGGGTCAGGGAGTGGTTCAGCTGCTCATTGCACATAGCAGTGAGGGGATCACTGGAAACTGACTTCCATCTCTGGCAACCTCTTCTTAGCTCATTTTTTAGCCTTGACTTAGTATTCACAGCTGAATGTCTGGGTCCTTAGCTCCACACTATCTCTAAGGAAGACAACTCATTTCTAGTGTGAAGACAGGGAGCTATGTCTCTGATGTTTCTCCTCTAGTCTTGCAACTGCACCCCTAACCTGCTGGTCTCCTATTAAAAGTATTTGTTTATTTATTTTTAATTATGTACACATTTGTGATACATGATGAATATATTCACCATGAGAAGTTAGTACATGTAGATCTCACATTTTAATCCTTTTACTTTTCCTTTCTCTCCCATCTCCGTTCGTCTCTAAACCCTCTTACTATTTACCAAAGTTCTGCCTTCCTCTTTACTACATTAATGTTTACAATTGTTGTCTACCAAGTATTATGTACCAGGTCCTTTGCCAGACGTTTTATAAGCATTATCTCAGGCCATACAACCACTCTGAAAAGTAGGTTTTATTGTTCCCTTGTTTATACATGAGGAAATACAGGTTAAAAACATTTAGTTAATGTTTTCCAAGACATCACAGCTATGTGAATTCCATAGTAGCGGATCAAATGGCTGATGTTTCAGCTTTGAAGCATATGTTCTTTGGTTCTGTTATGAGTTTGATTTTCTAAAACTGCTTTGGTGATGATGGTGTTGATGATATTGGGGAGTGTCTGCTGTGTGCCAGGCTCAGGTAGAGTGTTACCACCTGCTGTGTGCCACAGCCTGAGTGCCTGATGGTATTGGGGCTCATTGGTGGAATAGTATGTCCCAAGGTGGGTTGGAGGCTGCCCACTGAACTACTCCTGACTCTCTCTATTTCTTCCCCAGCACAAGCGCTGCATCCCGGCTTCCCTGGATGCTTACTACTCATCCCAGGACCCCAACTCCAGAAGCCGCTTCTACACAGTCATCAGCCACTACAGCGTGGCCAAGCAGAGCACTGCCCGGGCCATCGGGCCTTGGCTGTCTGCAGCTGCTGTCATCCATGAGCCCAAGCCGCCTAAGACCCAAGGCCATTAGAGGGCTCCCCCAGCCAAAATGGGGGTGGTGGTGGAAGGGAAGGGACCTCCCCCATTGGCTAAGCCAAGCTTGAGTTACAAGACAACACTGTACTCCTGGGATATGGGGGTGGGGGCGGGGCAGGGCAGGGTGGGGGTGGCACTCTCCGAAAATATCGTGCACTGGAGTTGTCTGAATCGATATTTCTTTTTGTCCTTTGGTATTGTTGATTCGTCCCTAAGTCAGGCTCATGTACAAAGGCATGTTTCGTGTTGATTGTTCCCATGTAAGATATTTTCAAAGCCACTGCTTATTCTTTGTTGGGAAAATTTAAAAACAGAAAAGGAGAGACACAAAGAAATAAATAGAAAGCATGAAACAGGCTCCACCTGGAAGATGTTGGAGAGCAGGAAAGAGCACAGACCCTGGGATTCTTAGATGAGAAATTGTAGCTTCACTGTGGGCTTTGGAATGTATGGATGACGTCAACTGGGGCTGTTTGGAACATACAGTGATGTGGACTGAGCCTCTGGTCTGCAAGATAGAAACACTAGAGGTTAGGGAAGCCTGAGTTGGAGAGAAGAATCTATTTTGGCATTTCTAAGCCCAGGACACACACAGCCCCACAGCACACTGATCACTGGTGCATGTAGCGTGATGAGCACAAAGTTTAGCTGGATGTTGATGCTGGGGCTTGGGCAGACTCACATGGCCTAGGCCAGCCCACATGCCCGGGGCTGTGAAGGCACGTCCTGTGGCAGTGTGTTTGGTATATGCGAACACTTAGATGGGGGCAGATTTTCCTTGTTTTATTTTTCTAGATCTATATCTGGATTTTGCCCTTGTTTATGAGATAGCAGGAGTAAAGAGGGAGACAGGGGAGGCTAAATGGCAAGAAAAAAGAAGGCACAAGGCAAGGATGTGACCCTTGGCCAAACCAGAAGCACAGGCATCTCGTTTTAAGATTTATTTATTTGTGTGTGGTTTCTCAAAATACTAACAGCAATAGCAACAACAATTGGATCATAAGTAGGAACTTCAAGTGGTAGCCAAGAAGAGACTTTAAGATTGGGGCTGCAAGAATCCCAACTCATTTCTAGAAGAAACTGTAAGAGGAGGCTGTCTTTTGTTCACTGCACTGTATTGACAGGAGATATGGGTCTTAATTTCCCCAATAAAGTTCTAGAAGCCTCTGACAAGGAGGCAGTATCTGGTATTGACCAGGCCTCCTGCTTCATGGGACCATGTAGGGGAGCCCATGACTTGCTCACAGTGTTTCGGGAAGGCCCATTCTGTGCAGGTGTTGGCTCCAGGCCCAGCAGGGCCAGAAGTGGCTAGGAGAATTGGTGATTTGAGATGTGTTACTGTTTCCCCATGAGTCTCCAATAGGCTATTTAAAAGGGATTTTTTTGTGGCTTGCTACGTTGCTGATATCATTGTACACAGCAGCTGGAATATAAGACTAGCATAGCTCAAACTATCCTGCCAAATGCTCTCATCTGAGTTTTCCTTCTTCCTCCCCTATCCTCCCATCACCTCGAGTCACCTGTAAATTCACTCGTCATCTGAAGCGGAATAACAAGTTGTCCCTAGCAACACCGCTGAGCGCTTTATAATTTTGTGGTGTATTTTTGTCAGTAGGTAGCAGAGGCTGAAGTATTTTTTGGTGTAATTCTTGAAATTTTCTGACAGAAAACAAATAAAGATAGATGTGTCTGAGAGTCTTGACCTTCATGTGCGATTTTCTTTATCTTTTGTTCATTGAGATGACCAGGAAGATGCTGGAGTAGGGGCCCTGATGGGTGGGGGAGCCCTGGGGGCAGAGTGGCCTGTTGGGCAGGGAGACATGGAGGACTCTCATCTTTAGGTAGCCGATGCTGAGGTCCTAAGCATGGATGAAGAGATATACCTGGTCACTTGGCTTGTAGTCCACTCTCCTTCATTCTGTACAGCTCTCCTGGTCAGCCTCTGAGGGCCAGGCTGAACTGGGCATGGGATGGGGTACAGAGCACTAGATGACACAGAGTGCTTTAGTCTGTTGTGGGTTGTAACAGAATGTAATCTGGGTTCCCTATGAAGAGAAGAAATTTGTTTCTCACAGTTCTGGAAGCTGGAAAGTGCACAATCAAGAAGCACGCATCCCATGAGGGCCTTTTTGAAGCATCATCCCAAGGCAGAAGAGCAAAGAGAAGGTGAGAGAGCAAGAGATAACAACTGATCACTTCAAACCCTCTTTAGTGGGCATTCATCCACCCACATGGACGGAGAACTCATGGCCTCCCCTTTAATCTCCACCTTTTAACACTCTTGCATTGAGGATTAAAGTTTTAATACTTGCTTTTGGGGCAACACATTCAAATCATAGCACAGAGTCACTGCTCTGAAGCCTATAGACAAAACTGAATGTAAAGCACACAGTGAGAAGAAAAGGCACTGATATTTTGACATCATTCACCTAGTAGCTCCCCAGCAGCTTGAGGTGGAAGATGATGAACCACGAATGGGAACCCCCTCATAATTAGCTTGTTTAAGTTTAGGATGACCTAGATAGGTGGGAATTATTGACCCCCATAAAGAGGTGAAAAGATCATAGCTCAAGTATGAAAAGACAGTTATAGATCTGTAGTAGGAAAGTGGGGATCCAAACCCAGCCTTGCATGATGCTTTTACTTCCCTTAACCTCTTATGTGTGGAATCTCAGCAGTGTTGTCAGTGTTATAGTTAATTCCTCTGAAAGTCAATTTGCACTTATTATAAAAGTAAGCTTGCCTATTCTGAGCCAAAACTCAGCTTTAATGGTTAGTATCAAAATAACAAATACCTAAATCCTCCACGTTCTATGAAAAGTACCATTTTATGTTCATAGAGCCATGCACAAATCCCAGGAGATGAGTGCCTCCATCTTCATCATCATCGCCATGAGCATCCTCATTATCATCTCTAGATGAAGAAATGGACACAGAGAGCAGTGAAGCAGCTTGCTTAAGGTCATTCGGTTAGTAAGTGGCGAAGCTGGATTCTAAGCCATACATTTTGTTACCAATGTCATTATCATTATGCCATTCAGCAGTATCCATATATATTTGTGTTTTGTTCTAAATTCATAATTTGTGTCTGTTTTCTCTGTCATATGTGTCAGGCCACTTCAGAAAGTGGACTGGATTGACTCTGAGCAAGGTTGAAGCTAGAGGCTCCGAGCTGATTGCTGTATGGTTGTGTAGCTGACTGTGGATGGTAGTAGAGAGAAAGAAGACAGGATAGCTCGGTTTTGGGTCCACATAGGTTGCTAAGCACCAGACACTAGACAACCTTCTGAATACCATACAGACTTAAGTACTGAGCCTGTCTTTAGGAGATAGTGAGTTGAGCTGGAGAAGCCCAGTCAGGGACTGGGGCTGGCATCTCTATCACAAAGGCCAGCTGATTTATGTGGCCAACACATAAACACTCAGTGCAATTTTCAACTACAGTACAGTCAGCTAAAGACTTAGTGAATATATATTTAGACATTCTGACAAAAATGCATTTCCTACTCTGTTAAAAAACAAACCAAAGCTATCTTTACTCGGCAATAAACAATCAATCTATGGGAGAGTAGCTGGAAACAAAGGCAGATGGAAAGGTAAGAATATGTGTGACAGTATTTCTATTTTCAAGAATGACCTGGAAGCCATATGCTATTCTTACAAGAATTACGATTTTTACATAGGAATAAAAGAGAATGCCTAACTCTTTCCATAGATATCCCAGGAGTGGCAGATCAGGTAGAAGAGTTTAACCAAAGAAGTTTGGTGGGGGGAATTCCCCTCTGAAATTTGGAAAGTGGAGTATGACAGAGCCCCTCTGGTTGATGGGAGAGCTGGAATTTCCCCGAGGGTGAACATAAAAACAGAACCTTGGTTGATAAAACTGGCTTTGCACAGTTTTTAATCTTTCCATCATCAGTGGAACCTGATCTTGAAAGGTTCCCAGATAAGACAAGACCAAACTTACATGGGAGATATGTTTGAGCCTAGGATGTGATTGTGCAGGAAGTTCTGGAAGGGGCAGGCATGTTAGTGTGGTCATTTACCAGGGCTGACCTGGCCTTTGAACTGGGACAGGTCACATTTTGACAGGAAGAATGTAATGGGAGGAAAGATATCATGATACTGTCCTCCTGGGGAGTGAAAAGAATATATCATAGAAGTGTGGAGGAGGAAGCACCCAGGGCTTGCCTTCATGAGGCTTTGGGATAGCTCCCCTCTACTGGTGCTGAATGCAAAGATAAAACATAAAAAAGAAGCTGCCCTGGTCATCTGGGCTCATGGTTCCAGCTAGGGGTAGAGGAGAGGGTGGGGCAAACTGAATGAACACACAGTTGCTGCATGTTGGAGTTAGAGGAAACTATGGTGCCTTGACTATACCGATCCAGTGCTTAGTCAGGTCAGTAGACATTTAGGAGAAGACACACATTTTTTTCTGGAAAATTCAGAGACCACTTGTAGAAACTGTTAATGTTGATTTATCTCCCCTCCACTTTCATGGTGTGGTCTGATCCAGCTGGAGAGTCAAATGGAACAAGAAATAGATCCCCACCAATTTTTCCAAGGAGTGCACAATGCCATCTCTTTATTTATTTATTTTTTTTAGGATTTTGAGGCAGGGTCTCACTTTGTGGTTCAGGCTGGCCCTGAGCTCAGCCTCCAACTCACATCACAGCAATCCTCCTGCCTCTGCCTCCCAAGTGCTGGGATTACAGGCATGAGCCGCCACCATGCCCAGGATAGTGGTATGTGGTACTGATTGCTAGTGGGCATGATTCACCATATCCAGCATTGGGTACCTTGCGCTTGCAAGGCAAGCGCTGGAACCACTGAGCTAAATCCCTGGCCCTGTCTCTTTTTCTTAATCTTTGTCTTTCTCTGTTCCCTTCCAAGATAACGATGTCAGGAGGCTGTGGAATGACTTGAAGCTCAGATGTTGAGGTTCCTGGTAGATTCCATGCTAAGTTTGGGCCTTGTAATGATGGGGCACAGGTAGAAGGGGAAGATGGAGTCCCTGGTAGCGGGACAGCTAGACTTGGGTCTGGCCTTGGCCAACTCCCTTCCCCTCTTTATACAGCAGCTTCTTTGTCTTTAAGATAGGAAAAAAAATTGTTCCTTCTTCATGTAGACAGATTCTATAATATAATTGTTTAAAGATTTACCTGTAGTAGGCACTTAAACATTGTAGCTGCTAGGGATAAAACTCTTACTCAGCCCAGTTTTCTCATTCGCAAATTAGAATTATTTACACTCTATTTCCAGTCCCTTTAGGGTTGCTGTGGGTTGAAATAAAGGTAACAACATGGATGTGCCTTTAACGTAGGAATTGCTCAACTTCTCTCTGCCTTTAAGGAGCTCCCAGGTCCCCACTTCTACGCCTTCTCTCCTCCTCCCCCATCTGTCACATGCACCTTTCCACAAACCCAAAGCCTGCTCCAATTCTCCATGTCTACTGTCTACTAACAGTTTTCAGTTGGTAAATTTAATTATAATTTTGATAAAACTCTTTAAAGAAAGAAAGACTGTATATAGCACCTCGGTGTCTCCTTGAGGTCCCTGATGTATGATGGTTCCTTGGTTTTATGTTGTTTTTCATGAACTTGCCCTTTTTGAAGAGTGCTGCAGATCAGCAGTTTTGTAGAGCATCCCTCATTTTGATTTGTGTGATATTTTCCCATGTTACACTGAAGATGAGTATTTGGGATAAAGAACCACAGAGATTCATGTTAGGGGCTCACTACTGGTGATGATCACTTTGATCTCAAGTGATCTTTGCTCAAGTGATTTTTTTCAGGCCTCTCTATTAGGTTACTGTTTTCCTCTTCTTGAGTAGTAAAAATTGGGGCAAATTACTCTGAGGACAATGCAAATAACCTTGTCTCTCCTTAAACTTTAGCACACTTATTCTAACACTTATCAGCCTGCAGCAGTTAGGACACTTGCAAGTTAATGGTAATTTTCTTTTCCCTTTTTTGTTCCACATTTACTCTTTTTGTTCTACATTTTAGGAATACATTAGGATCACCTTCTGCATTGGCAATTTGTATCTGTACATAATATGTCTCGATTCTTATTGTATCTATCTCAAACACATAGGAATCTTTTGACCCCCTTACTTCAAAACACAACCATAGAGTTTCTTTTAGAATTCTTCTTGCTATTTATCACTTCTTTCTCCAGCACTAGAAAAATATCATTTTATTATCTACAATATTTGTATTTGTGTAAAGGTGTTTCAGATATGTACATTATTTTGATGTTTAGAACTTTGGACATCACTACATTTGTGTTTTAGAGAGTGAACTCACTCACATATAAAGAGATTTTTATTTTATGAAGGTTAACAATTTTGAAGGTGGGTAATGTGTGGTTTTATAGTTAAGCTAAGTTTACACAGGATTCATAGAGCAAATGGGATTATTAACAGTCATACTGTATATGTCATACACATCTCATGTCTGCTCATGCAGGATTCTGACCCCTTTGTAAAGATGTCACTTCCCAGCTTATGCCAGGTGTTGCTAGGAACTCCTAGATGAAACCTCACATGTGCTGAAGAGCTGTGTTGAGCTGTGTTGCTGAGCTCCATGAATGACCCCAATATTCTCAGACTCACCTGTGCAGCTTCGTGGTTGCCCTGGAGTCCTTGTAGTTTCCAGCTGCAACAGGCCCTGGTGGAGTAAGGAAAGAAACACCCTATTTCCTTTGAATTTCACTCTATTAGGAAGGTCCTATTGCAAGACTGCTCATCCTTCCTGTGCCCTTGCAGAATTTTAACTGGAATAGTTCTCTATGGTATTTTATTTAATTCAGTGAACCCTAAACATCTTTTGTATGGAGTCTATTCATACATACAGAAGGGCTGCATTGAAAGATGGATTGAAGCAATAGTTGTAATGCTAGGGTTGTAGGTAAATGGCTCACACATTCTAACTATTCTGTCTGCACCCATGGCCAACTGAGCAGATCGCTCACATTGCTCTTTCCCATTGAGCATGTTGCTGCCAGAGCATCTTCGCCTGCATCATTCTCTATCTTCCTTCTGCTGTTCCATTTGATGCTGATAGTGACCGAGATTGCTGCCTCTC
The DNA here is from genome assembly GCA_004026965.1 of Petromus typicus. Lineage (NCBI taxonomy): Eukaryota > Metazoa > Chordata > Mammalia > Rodentia > Petromuridae > Petromus > Petromus typicus. The sequence goes on along the minus strand of PVIR01025228.1, from coordinate 6,220 downwards.
TGGAAAGTTCCATATTTTCCTTCCAGTGCATGCAATTGTCACCAAGACAGCCTTCACTGCTGGGAGATTATCTTTCACAACCTGTCTTGTTTCTAAGCATTTTAATTCATTTAATTTTAATTTTCATAGTACTGGAGATTGATTCTGTGGCCTTCATAGTAAGCTACACCCTAGAACTTTTTAAATTTTTATTTTGAGATAAGGTTTCATTAAATCACTAAGTTGCCTAGGCTGAGACCAAACTTGTGACCTTCGAGCCTCCTAGTGCTGGGATTACAGGCATTTGCTGCCACACCCAGTTTAATTTCTATTTTTAAAAATAATTGTTCTGAGACAGGGTCTTGCTAATTTGCTGGGACTGGCTTGAATTTTCAATCCCACTGCTCTAGTCTTCTCAGTCACTGGGATCAAGTTCCACTGCGCCTAAAGCTCCTAAGGTGTTTTGCATAATAGTAATCACCATTTGAACACAAGTGGAAGTAATATGGATCTCTTTTGGATTGGCACTTAAGAATCAAGGAGAGAATCTTTTCTACTCCCTTTTCTTAACCAGTCCTTCAGTATCTGGCAGTAAAGGACTCTCAGGGCTCCAGGAATGATGGATAATTGAGACGGAAGTAGCCCAAATCCCCGAGTCTCATGCTGAGGCCAGCCTCCTTTTAACACTGGTGTTACCTGAGTAAAAAGCAACTTTTTCATTCTTAATGAAATTTTGGTTTTTATTTGTTATAGAGGAAATAATTGCTTTGACAGATAGACAATCCATTTTCCATGTGGGCACCACCAGTGACCAGTGTCACTGTTTCGTTGAGGCTTCCGAGACCCCTCTGCCCTAGGTAGAGAGGATCTTGCAGTGTTCCTATATATCCCTTAGTCACAGAATTATCACAGTCTACTTTTATCACTAGAATGTTTGTGTGTGAGTTTCTGGTGTATATATTGAATAGATGAGTGAAAAAAAATCATTTATATGCCAATAACCTCTAAATATTTACCATTACCTATTTCTTTTTCCTGAGCATTACTGTCATCAGTGCCTCCTTCTGCTTGTTATTATCACTGATATCCTTTCAGTTACCTCAACTGAACACATTCACCCAAACCTTCCCCTTATTTGTTTCTAATATGGTTTATTTCGTGTGTCCCTTAAGTTGGATGCTGACATAACCGACTACTTGCATACTAGAACCAGAATCTGAGTGTTATTAGTATTGCATTTTATAAATGAAGAAATGGAACTTTAGAGAGACTGAATGCTTGGTTTGATCCTGTTCTGCTGCTGTAGGGCCTAGGCTCATGCCCCTGTGCCCTTGTGCAGTCTATATAATGTCTGCACTCATTCTCCCTGCAGGCCTCCACCACCTGCCTGAAGGCCCCCTCCCCTGCACCCCTTCAGGATTGACAGCCTCCACTGACATCTCTACCAGGCAGGCTTTTCCTGTCTGCAACTTTAAATAGACATGTTTGATTAGGAGAATACATCTTTCTATGTTAGTAATTTATTCCCTTCTATGCAAATTATGTAATTAATTAACAGAATAAAACCACAATTCATACTAGTGAGCTTCTGAAAGAGAGAGAGAGAGAGAAGCTGCACAAGTTGGCAATATTTAGAGAATCCTGGGGGTGGAGTCAGGCAGACCTACCTCTGAGTTCTAGCTCCACTGCTCTCTGGCAGTCCGCTTCCTCTCCGACCCAACTTTTCCTTATTTAAGGATGTTAATCTCTGCCTCACAGTATTGTTAAGATCATTTGAGAAAGTATATATGTGTTATTGGAACTCTACAGTGCTATGGAAGTAGGGAAGAATATTTTTTTACATGAATTTGCAGAAAGAAAACTTTGGCCCACATATCCTCTTAGGGATCTAGAGCTCATAGTCACACTGCTAGAAACTCAGGGAGCCAGAACTTGATGTAGGTCTCCAATTCTGCTATGGGTTGAATTGCATAATCCACAAAACATGCTGAAGTCCCAGTCCCCTAGTACTTGAGAAGGTGACTGTATTTGGAGATTAATTCTTTATAGATACAATCAAATTAAAATAAGACCATTAAAGTGAATTCTGATCCAATATCACTGGTGTCCTTATGAAAAGGGAACACTGACAACTTACACAAGGACACAGGGTGAATGTCCTGTGAAGACAGAGGAAGTAAAGCCTCTATCAGCCAAGGCACATTGAAGATGCTAAGAAACTACCCAAACCTGGAGGAAAGTATAGAACAGATCATTCCTTGCAGTCCTCAGAAGAAACCAATCCTGCTAACACCTTGGTTTTGTACTTTATCATCCAGAATTGGAGCAATACAATTCTGGCTTAAATTTTAATCCATAATTTTCAGTGTTTGTTATGGTGACTTTAATAAACTAACACCATCTCCAGATCTTGTTCCTTTCCTATAAACTGTGTGCGTGATACTTCATGACGTAGGCATTATAATAGATACACACAAAATCTAATGGCTATATCCATGTAGTGCTTATTAGCTTCTGCCCATGTGTAGAGTCTCTTCTAGGGATTGAGAAGAAGCAATAACTAAAAAGTAGACCTCACCTTCCAGATGATAGTGAAGGATGTCAGACATATACTGCTTCAAAGTGATGCACTTTCATTGCTTTATATGTCTCACAGACATTGGCTAAGTGCCCTTGCTGCCTGAATGAGCTTCTGGGGGTAGCATCTGGTCCTAATTCCACAAAACTCCCAGACTGATACTCCTGAGCCTGGACACAGGGTAACAAAGAGCTCGGAGAGGTCCAAATGAAGAGAGCTACCATAGGGTGTAGTTCAAGGGGTTTCACAGTGTAGTGAAAGAGAACAGAGTCCACAGTCACTAAAAGTAATTGTCCTGCCCATCGTCACATCCACAACAACCATCAACTACTAGCTAGCTGGGAGAAAAACAGGAGTTAACTACACTGGGGTTAGATGAACTGAAAGACAAACCTCTTTCTCACATATTTACTGGTAGTTTTCAATCTCCTCTTTTGTAATCATCAGAATCAAATAAAATGCATCAACATCTTGGGTTTGCAACCAGCAAAGGTAGTTGCTATTTAATTGCATTTGGAATGAAAATAGAGGAAAATCTTTTAAAATCATTGTATTTTTTTGCAGCGTGAAAAGTGGTGCTTTTAATTAGCTGTTCTTTGACCCTTTCTTAGCAACACAGAAGGAACCTGGTTGTGCTGGGTTCAGTTCAACCCCAGATTTACTTCTAAGCCCTCTTGCCATACTTCCTAACCAAGCAGAGAGGTGGCTGCCAGTGCGGATGCCTCCTTGTTGAAAAGAGCATTACCCTGCACCCCGTGAGAGTTCAGACCAGACTTGGCATTGTTGAGAAACAACAAGCAGCCCTTTTTGGTTAGACAGTCTGCAATATCTTCCTGCAGTTCTAGGAAGAAAAGCTCTTTCAACACAGGCCTAGAAAATATGCACCGCTGGAAAGCACACCATGGGATTCTGTGGCTCCCTGGTGTGCCTGTCTTTCATGTGGACCATCAGACAGCTTTATTGTGGCTGATTGAATTCTTTGCAAATAAATTTCCTTTCCCAAAAGCAAAGGGGAAGCTTTATTTTTCTCCCCTAATGTAATGAGATGAGGAGAATTAAATTCACCAGATTTCTTCTTGAATAGAGCACTATATTTATTTGGAAAACATACCTCAAGAGGCACACGCCAATAATTCCAACACTCAGGAGACTGAGGCAGAAGAATTATCATCAGTTCCAAGATAGCCTGGGCAACATCGTGAGTTCAAGGTTAGCTTGAAGCACATCTTGAGACCATGTCTCAAACAAACAAAAGAAAAGCTAGTAGAGAAACAGGTGATACCTTAAGGCAACAGACTTCAAAAAATGTTTACTTAAAGAATATGTGAAATAATAATAATTTAGAACCAATATTTTCTCTTACACATTTGAAAGATAATATGTACATTCTTTAAATCAAAAGATACAATTTACTCTTTGTGGCATCTGATTATGTGCCTTAAACCATTGCTTTCAAATTTGTACATTTAAGTCTTTCAATTTTTTTCAATTTTTTTTTTTTAGGTTTTTTTGAGACAGGGTCTCACTTTGTAGTTCAGACTGGTCCTGAGCTCAGCCCCAAACTCATCACAGCAATCCCCCTGCCTCTGCCTCCCGAGTGCTGGGATTACAGACGTGAGCCACCATGCCTGGTTGGTACTGGTTGCTGCTGGGCGTGAGTCTCCACACCCAGTATAGGTATGTGGTTACCGAGGATCGAACCCAGGTCCTTGCGCTTGCAAGATAGGCACCAGAACCATTGAGCTAAATCCCCGGCCCCAAGTCTTTCAATTTTTTTTGAGATATAATGCTTACACATATTTATGGGGTATTTCATGACAATTTGATATATACATATATATAATAGATTGTATATATGCATGTATATTATACAATATACATACATATATAATATATATGCATATATATTATATGCAATATACATACATATATATACATGTACATATATACAATATACATACATATATAATATATATGTATATATGTGCACACACAGTGTGTAATAATCAAATTGAAGTCTAAGTTTCTCCATCTCCTCAAATTTTGATCATTTCTCTGTGTTGAGAACTTTCATACTTGTTTTTTTCTAGTTATTCTGCAATATGTCAGACTGGTATAGACTATAATTACCTACTAGGATACAGAACACTAGAAAGCTCCTTCAATTTTTAAAAATGTCTGCTAAGTACCTAAACTGGCAAGGCTATTTATTTAAACCATTAGTTAAATCTGTTGTCAGAAAATACCTGACATTGTTATTTAGTTCCAATACACATGACCCTGAGACAAGTATCTCTCTTCTGAATCCTAAATTACATAGATGAGGTGTCTAGGTGATTAACTGAAGTCAGTCAGTAGGGAGCTGTGAAATGATCTTGCTTCTTTCTTCCCCATTGATAGTTTTGCCTGGTATAGTGACTGCCCCTGGAGACCCACATATTTTCTCCTCCTTTGTTTTGGCCTGGAAGTCTCTGCTGTTTTTGGGAAAGCACTCTGGTAATTACAAGGCTGGATGAAAACCCAGACTTACTATGGCTAAGTGGGAGAGAAGAGATTGTCAAGGGAGATAAGAAAGAAGAAATAGCCCTTGGAAGTTAGCAGAGATCCTATTTAAGAGGCAAATTCTTCTGGAAACTGAACAGCTAGAAATGTATTCCCTAAAACAAACTTCCTCTTCAAACTGTCTTCCAAGTTTGAAGGCTCACAGACAGTGTAAGCATAAAAAGTGATTGAATAAGAGGAGCACAGCTTTCCTGAGAGACCTGGATACCTCAACTCCAGACTTAGTTTTCTGGGCCAACCCTTGGAACCATGAGCAGGTTAATGTCCCAGAACACTGCTGTAGAGTGAAAAACAACAGAAAAAAATACGAAAATGCCCTCATTTTTCAGACCACTCTCCCCTCTCTAGTCTTAAATAGGCCAAAATTTTAGGATTAATAAAAGAATACAAACACTATATGCATATTAAAATATTCCACATATGTACATCTTTTTGTCTGAAGAAATTATCTTCTTAAGAATTTACTTAAGAATTAAATCTTCCCTTTCTAAGTCCTGTTTGGTATATTGGTAGGAGTTTGGGATTATTCAGAGCATACACAGAATAACAAAATCATGTTGTGTTTCAAACACTTATAAAAAATGAGAAAAAAATTCTTTGTCAAAGGGGATATCCATCAAACTGTCGTCCTTCTCCAGAATATTGCAAAATTTTCTTCTAGATCGGGCTTTTCTTCCTATGGTATGTTTTTCTAGGGTGGCCAGATTGATGTTTTTTATAAAATGTTAAGAAATTATTGGTAGAAATAGAGAATGATGTTGCTACTTTGAGAAATTTTCTGGAGCTTTTTTAAAAAAATGCAACTAGATATATACCTATCCTATAACCTAGTGATTGCAGTTCTAAAAATATATGTAACAGGTTTACATAAAGACTCATATGAGAATATCTACAATAACATTTTTGCCTACTAACCAAAACACTGGAAAAAGTTTAGAAGAAAACTGAGTAAATGAACTGTAATAAACCAACTATAAAATGATATAATCCTCCACAATGGGAGGAATGTGCCACTGACATATGTAATGACAGGGGTGGATATCTAGATCATATTGAATTAAACCTTAACCCAAAGAGCATTTACAGTCTGATTCCATGTAC
>PVIR01025227.1:12885-25185 GCA_004026965.1 Petromus typicus | reverse complement strand
CAGCCAAGGGCCGGGGAGTTAGCTCAGTGGTTCCTGCGCCTGTCTCGCAAGCGCAAGGACCCGGGTTCGATTCCCTGGTAACCACATAACAATACTGGGTGTGGAGACTCACCCCAGCAGCAACCAATACCACATACCACAGTGCCGGGCGTGGTGGCTCACGCCTGTAATCCCAGCACTCGGGAGGCAGAGGCAGGAGGATTGTGATGTGAGTTTGAGGCTGAGCTCAGGACCAGCCTGAACCACAAAGCGAGACCCTGTCTCCAAAAACCTTAAAAAAAAAAAAAAAACCAACCAAACAAACAAAAAATAAATAACAAAATAAAATGCAGAGATGATGATTCACAATGATAGAGAAGTTGACTCTTTACTGTAAAAAATGTGATGGATTCATCCTTTAATATGAGCATTATACAGAGTATAAGAAGAAAAATTTTGAAAATTTCATTCATAACTTTCCTCTGTAAACAATCTCAGATGTGGCCCAGGGATTTAGCTCAGTGGTTCTGGGGCCTGTCTTGCAAGCACAAGGACCCGGGTTTGATCCCCGGTAACCACATACAATACTGGGCGTGGAGGCTCACGCCCAGCAGCAACCAGTACCACATAGCACAGTGCCGGGCGTGGTGGCTCACGCCTGTAATCCCAGCACTCAGGAAGCAAAGGCAGGAAGATTGCTGTGATGTGAGTATGAGGCTGAGCTCAGGGCCAGCCTGAACTACAAAGCAAGACCCTGTCTCAAAAATAAATAAGCAAATAAAAGTCTCAGATGTGTGTGATAACGCACTTTTTGAAAATAAATAGGTTCATCTAATTTAACTAAACCGTAAAGCTTCCTATCTTAACTCTAAGGCTGTATGTCTAGAATCTGCCTTTTATCTTGCTTCCTTATGTACAAACTGTCCCCATATAAATTGAATTGCTTCCCTGTGCTGGCCTCATCTGTAAAGGATAGCACCAAGTTTTATGTGTAGGTCTCAGGTTTGATTCCCCCATTGCACTTCCTCCTCTCGCAGTGGTACTCAAGTTTACTCACCTTACGCACAAATAAGCAGAAATTTATAGGAACTTTATCACTATAAATAATCTGGTCATCTTCACTGGCTTCACCTGACTTTGTCTTGTTTAGCACTGTTTGACTGTCTTGTTGAATATATACACACAACTTGTCATATTTGCCTTGCTCTCCACTCAAACATCTACCATGAGTAACCTGCCACTCATAATGGGGTCACGTGATCTTCCATTGGATACAGAACATCTCATAGATTATCAACATCAGACAAAGTCATTCTTTGTCTATGATGAAGCAAAAACCAAGACAACTATGCAAATCACAAAAATGACCAAACATGTCCTCTTGCCTTATATGGGAAACAGTTACTTCTTTACTAATTATAGTATTAATCTTGCTCTATTTTTCTCTTTCTTGAAAAATTGCATTAAGATATTCAATTATACAATATTCCTACTTCATGAAAGGTTTCAGTCTTGGCTAATATCCCACTTTACTGAGCCCTTTAAAAATCACCCAACACATGTCCAAATTAAAAATATCACAAACACTCTCTCACGGAGACCCTCCATGGATCTATGTGGTGTGTACTACTCCTTTTTCAATGAGTAACAGCCCACATTTTTGGTCACAGGTGACTAGATATAATTTTTGTATGTGATACCCTTTCCTACTCATCATGTACAAAATGTTTAAGGACGCAGATGTCTTCTTCCAAAAGTTACAGGTGAGGGTGTGTGTATAACCTGTCCTCAGGCTCCATTAGGAGCCTCCATGGAGAAGGAGTCACAGAAGTGGCTCCAGAAACACCAGGACAGAGGGTTTACTCATGTCTTTTTACTGTCCTCCCCTCTTGCAGATTTATGTGCCTTATTTGTAATACTTTTGGCTCTTAGTTATTATCTCCGTTCCCAGCACTTTTTCTCGATATGTTTCTGAATTGATATCCCTGTCTTGGTCCTCATCTCAGTCTCATGCTTAACTGCTGTTTATTATTGGAAATACAGATATCACTGATCCTATTTCATTGCTTTATGGCCTAAATGGCTTAATTTCCTTAATGACAGTGTAATGTCCCCCGATATGTTGCCCCTTGTGAGTCCACCTACCTGTAACCTCTGAACGAGAGAAGCTAATGACCAGATGCGAACCCTTCATTCCCTCAGTGGCCATATCCAGGGATGTTCATCTCAACCCTGGAGCAAGTTAGGTTTGTCACTGTGCCCTGCTCCCACCAAAGTAGCAGAGAGCTGGAGAGAAGTGCTATCTGAGTGTTTATCCTTTTAACCCACATCAAAAAAGATGGTGAAATGCTAACATGGCACATCTCTGACCAATTGTCTCTTACATTAGGCAAGGCTTTGATCTCACACAGACTTCCTGAAAGCTCCTATCACATTACACGGAGAGAACAAATAATCTTGCAATAAGACCCAGGTATTGGGTCTTATTGCAGTATAACCTCAGACCCTGGACGTCCAGTTTTCTGTCTCAGAGCCCTCTATGCTTCCCTGAGAGTCCTGCACTCTATTCCAGCCAGGCTGGGCTCCCATTAGATCTGCTCATGGAATCAGATTCTGCTCCTCTTTGAATGTGATTTCTTCCTCTTCCGTTAATGTAGTTCTACATAGCTTCCACAAACAGTTAGATCTGAGACAATGTTTTACGTGACCTCTCCGTCCTCTGGACCACCAGGAGTGCAAACAGAGACAGATACTAAGTGATCATGTGTGTGATGGAGTGTGTCAGGATGGGAGAAGGAATTCACCCTGGCGTGACTCAGGCACTGTGGCCCAGGAACAGTTCTGAAACTCTTCCTGTTGTGTCCTTCCACCCCCATATAGATTCATAACCACCTCTTTTTGGAGCTCCAAGAAAGTTCCAAATTCCCAGGTTCTGAGCACACTTGGTATGAAAACCCTGAGAGGGTACAAGAAAAACACAATTATTCCATGGAAAGTGTGAAGGTTTTCTCCACCCAAATCCATAATACTGCATAGCCCAGAGACGGCACTGAATTTCCTCTGTAATACAGACAATCATATGCGGTACCCTTTCTTCTGCATTACCAAATACTTACTCAAATACAGTCATCCTATTGAAATTATAAAACAACTTCCCTACAAACACAGAGCAGTTATAATGGGAAGAATTTCCTTTTACACACCAGGAAGGTCAGACTCCAGGAGATAAAGCAAATTTCTCATTTTCACACAGAGTTATGGAAAGACAGTATCAAATCCCTGTTTGTCGACCTTGGGAACTGCTTGAATTGAGAAACACAGAGCTCACTATTAGATGCATGATGTAGGCAAGGCAAACTGACACATGCCTCTGATGAGGCACAACCCCTCTAGAGAGCAGGATGGCAGCACCCAGCAGATGCATGCTAAAGCTGAATGTTTTCCTACCTTAAATCCCATAGCTGCCAAGAATTCTCCTTGTCATATTATTCATTATACCAGTAATAAATCTACAAAAGGGAAAAAAAATACTTATTAATGGGACACTGCAAAATTACACTGGATATTTTCATACCTTTTTACTCTGCATACTGTAAAGCACGAATGGAATGAAAGTATATTTATACCAATATTTATAGTAACAAAATTCATAATGGCCAAATTCTTGAAGCAGCCTATGCACTCATCAACAGACAAGTGGACAGAGAAAATATATATATAATATATTGTATATAAATATATGCATATAGATATAATGGAGTATTACTCAGAAATAAACAAGGATAAAGTCGAGACATCTGCAGAAAAATGGATGCACTTGTAAATTACAAAGTTGATTAAAATAAATCATACACACACTTAAGTGTTTAAGTAAGTTGAAGTACAAAGAACACCGTAAAGGATGGATAGAAGTAGGCAAAAATATAGAATTCTTGTAAGCGAGAAAGGGTACAAAGGAATGTGGGCAAGAGGAGAAAGGAAAGGGTTAAATGTAGCCTAAAGATATGCCATGTTCAAAAGACTAATAATCTCAATGAATGTAAACATCACATGTGATAAACGTGAGATGAGATTTAAAATAATAACAATGAAAATGAGGGAAGGGAATTTAGAAAAGAATGAAGGGAAACAGGAAAGGAAAAGGAATTTTAAAACGAATCAAGTGAGGGCTGGTGATTTAGCTCATTGGTTCCGGCGCCTGTCTTGCAAGCGGAAGGACCCAGGTTCGATCCCCGGTAACCACATACAATACTGGGCGTGGAGACTCACCCCAGCAGCAACCAGTACCACATACCACAGTGCCGGGCGTGGTGGCTCACGCCTGTAATCCCAGCACTCGGGAGGCAGAGGCAGGAGGATTGCTGTGATGTGAGTTTGTGGCTGAGCTCAGGGCCATTCTGAACTACAAAGCGAGACCTTGTCTCAAAAAAACCTAAAAAAAACAAAACAAAAAAACGAATCAAGTGATACTGTGTACATGTTCTCACTCCCCAAAATGATTGTAAACTGCTGATATTATAAGCATATATTTTTGAAAAAGAGTGTCTTTTCTAACATAGTGAAATAAAAGTAAAAATTAGTAGCATGAAGGAAACTAGGAAAATAAAAAATATATGTGAATTACACAACATACTAATAAAGTCAATGAAGTCAAAGAAGAAAATTATGAAATAATTTAGAATATACTTTGAAATATAACAAAACTTGTAGCAATTTATGGAACAAAGTCAAAACAATGCTCAGAGACAAATTTATTTATTTATTTATTTACTTACTTACTTATTTTGAGACAAGGTCTCACTTTTGTAGTTCAGTCTGGACCTGAGCTCAGCCTCGAACTCACAGCAATCCTCCTGCATCTGCCTCCCCGAGTGCTGGGATTTCAGGCGTGAGCCACCACGCCCGGCACTGTGGTATGTGGTGCTGATTGCTGGTGGGCGTGAGTCACCATGCCCACTATTGTTGTATGTGGTTACTGGGGATCGAACCAGGGCCCAGACACCAGAACCACTGAGCTAAATCCCCCACCATCAGAGGGAAATTTATAGCTGAAAATGAATACATTATAAGAGAAAAATATCTTAAGTAAATAAACTATTTTTGTGCCATAATAAACTAGAAAAAAAGAAGAGCAACTAGTTTAAAACTGGAAGAAAGAAGGGAAGTAGAAACACATATAAATGGATACGGAATAGAAAATAATTGGATAATAAAACCAAGGATCCATTCTTTGAAAAGTTCAACTAAATTCACAAACCTTTAATTAGAATGTTAAGGACATGAGAAAAGCCTTGGATAACAAAAATCATTAATAAAAGTGAGTGTGTGGGGGGCTGCTATCATTTTTCTGAAATAAAAAGCCACAAAAGAATACCGTGAACAATGGTACACCTGTTAATTGTGTAACTTGTGTGAGTGATCAAATTCCTAGAAAAAAAACACAAATATCACAAGTGCCCCAAATACCAAATGAATCTTAATAGATCTATAACAAATAAATGGATTGAACCAATAGTTAAAAACCTCCCAACAGGAAAAGCCCAGGACCAGATGACTTCATTGCTGAAAGCAACCAAACATTGAAATATATACCAAATTTTATCAAATTCTTCCAAAACACAGAAGAGGAAGACACACTTCTTAACTCACTCTGTGAGACCTGCATTAATCACAAGCCACAATAACCATACAAACCAGTGTCCTTTATGAATGTAGAGATCTTCAAAAACTATCAGCAACCTAAATCTGGAAAAATGTTAAAAGAATTTCTATGAATAAATAGGATCTATCATATGAGTGAAAAAGTAGTTCAACATAATAATAAAACTGCAATACATTTAATTAATAGAAAAAGAAAAATATGTGGTTGTCTCAATTGGTGCACAAAAACATTAGACAAAATTGAACATTCTTATAATACAAGTTCTCGGAAAAGTAGGAGTAAAAAAGAAATTCCTTACATGATAAAGACACTTGTGAAAAATTCAAAGTGCAGATCCCATTCAAGGGTAAAAAGACAGAAAAATTTCCCCCCACATCAGTAAGAGACAAGGATGCCCACTTTCACCACTCCTACTCAGTATTGTAGTAGAAATTATAGAGAGAGCAATTATGCCATAAAAGAAAGTCAGCCACACTGAAAAGGATAAATTAAACTACCTCTACTCACAGGTGACAAGAAGTTATAAATATTTAGAAAACCTCAAGGTATCCACAAAACTCTTCTAAAGCCAGTAAATTGGTTCAACAAAGTTTCAAAATGTTAGAATAAACACACAAAATCAGTTGTGCTTCTTTATATCAGCAATGAATAATCTGAAAATGAAAATAAGAAAGCAGCTCCATTCATGATAGCAAAAAGCTTTCCCCTCTTCTTTCCCCTCTGACATTCTTCTCTGTCTCCCTTTCTGAAAGTGGATTTTGTGAATCATCTAATTTTAATCACTAGGTCTTTACATATTTAGTAGAGAAATATAGTGTTCCATTTCTATATGTAGTGAGGAATTTAAATTCCTTGAGACAACAACGCTAAGTGAGATAAATCAGATATGCAAGCTTAAATATTGCATAATTTCTTTTATATGAAAATTCAAATTATAAAGAGCAAAATACAAAATAAATAATGGGAAGTAGAGCGGTCTTTCTCAAATGGGAAGGAACTGAGTGATGGAAGATGAGATAGAGGAGAGGGAAGGGGGAATGAAAGAGGAATTAAGACGTGTTACGCGCCTGGACCAACTCCACACAATGAATGTAGACATTACAATACATATTGCAAATATGTGCTGATAAAAATTAAATTAATTAAAAAATTAAAACCAGTTAATCATACATGAAAGGAAGTTTTTAAAAATTGGTTTTATTGGTGCACTTTATATACACAATATGATCACAATCGACATTGAGAATTTGTACCAGTACATGACACAACTTGATTCTCATTTTTTCCCATTGTCTTCCCTCCACAACCCCCACCTCATATATACACAAGCTTTGTTTCCTTTTTTTAACCATCATATTTTTTTCTTTTTCTTTTCCTTCTTTACTTGATAAGGTTATAAAAGGTAGTTCTGTAGGATGGCACATAGCCATCCAGAATGATTTGGAACATAGAGGTAGAGAGGCTTTTCCACTCTACACATCTTTATTTTGGCATTTAACAGGGTAAATATTTTGTTATCACAATAATGATTTAAAAAAGAAAATGTAAGTTCTAAAACTGAATTTTTATTTTTTAATTTTGCTTTGTTTGTACCTTCTCTTAACTTGTCTTTTATAAGGCATGCACTTTACAGGTTTTGCTTAGATTAATTGCAATGTTCTGAAACTTTCCACTTTTGTATCTATGTGTTCTGCATTATATGCCAATGTGGATTATATTAAACAGAAGAATTAAAGGGTGAATCCTACCAGTCAGCAATGTTCCTGTAGATATCTTCCAAGGAGAACACCTTCCATGACTGCAGCCGCACTCAACCAACCCTGGTCCCTGATCAGAACATAGTAAGTGAATATTTTAAATTGTCTTGTAAAGAACAGACAGGAGGAAGACAGAGTAACACAAAGCTGAGTCAGACAAATGAGAATTTTAGATAACAAAACGTGAATGGTGTCAAGTGGTCCTGCAGTCCGAGTCTATTTTTTTAATACTTAGAGGCCATGGCACACAGATTTTCAATGACTTGCCAAAGATCACACAGCCATCACATAGGAAGGAAAATTAACACTTAACTTTCAGAAAAAAAAATTAAATATTTTTACTGTATGACACAAGAGACAGTAGAGGGGAATGTTACCTGATTTAAACAAACCTAACATCCTATTAAAGGTTTTTATTGTGGAAAATATATAGTTTGATATCAGAAAGAAATAGACTTCAATCTTAATTTTGGAGGTGTTTTAGATTTTTGAGACAGGATCTGGCTTTATAGTTCAGGCTGACCCAGAACTCACTATGTAGCCCAGGCTGGCCTCGAACTCACAGCAATCCTCCTGCCTCTCCCTCTTGTGTGCTGGGATTAGAGGCGTGAGCCACCATGCCTGGTACTGTGGCATGTGGTACTGATTGCTGATCAGCGTGAGTCACTACACCCTACAATCTGGGTTTTTTTCAAATACCTGATACCTTACCCTACACAATCTCTTACCAATCATGGTAGGTGAGCTATTTCACACATTTTAAAACAAATTTTTGTTGAGAGTGTCTCACCATCATAATAACAAGAATTTGGTCTTTCATAGTGGTATTTAAACTAGCATTTAGAGATATTAAAGTTTTTTTTGTTTGTTTGTTTGTTTTTTGAGACAGGGTCTCACTTTTGTAGTTCAGGCTGACCCTGAGCTCAGCCTCAAAGTCACATCACAGCAATCCTCCTGCCTCTGTCTCCCAAGTGCTGGGATTACAGGCGTGAGCCACCACACCCGGCACTGTGGTATGTGGTACTGATTGGTGCTGGGCGTGAGTCTCCACACCCAGTATTGTATGTGGATACCGGGGATCAAACCCTGGCCCTTGTGCTTGCAAGACAGGCCCCAGAACCACTGAGCTAACTCCCTGGCCCTGAGATTTTAAAGTTTTAATGAGGTACAAGTTCTTCATCTGGTAAAGCCTCAGTTTCCTCATCTGCAAAATGGGTCTGAAATGTCTTCACAAAACTATTATGAGAATGGACATCATCTGGATTTTTGGATTAAAGGAACATTATAGGAGTTTGTAACATCTACATTAATTTTTTAGAAAATTTCTATTGATGAATTATGAATTTTAATTTCATGCATTGTATTACATTAATGTGTACTTATAAGGAAAAAATAAAATATTGAATTTTTGCTATTTATTGTTTCTAAATAAGCATCAAACAAAGTCTTGTTTACTCTGACAGCACATGTGCTTAGCTTTCTTTTCTTGTATGGCAGGCCATCTTTATGTCCTCTTGTCTTCCTCTTTTGCCGAGGGCTTCTTCCTATACTGTACGACATACGCTTATATACACTTAATAAGATATCAACAAAGTAAAATATCAAAAATATAAGTGCTTAGAATACACATCAACATTTTCACGTCAGCTATTTACTTGCTTACAAGAGTTAAAAGGTAGCATCAGACATAAATGCCTACGTGAAGTGCACTGAAAACACAAACAGAAGTCTACTGCACGTACGACCTTTGCTTCCACTCTCACACCCAAGCCAGTCTTCACACACCACTTCTGTTCCATGCACATGTTTTGCTTACACTGACAGCACGAGTTTTGTTTTCCTGTCCTTTTTTAGGGCACAATTAATATCTTTTTAGCATGCCTGCCTTTGTGGCAGGTCTTTGCAGTGTTATACCTACCTGTTCACATGTCACCTCATCAGTTTGGTCCAGAAATTTTTTGTATAGTTTCTTGGTTTTCTTCCTGTGTTGTAAGTGATCTATTATTTCCCATTGCAGTCCTCTAAAATTTCTCCATTATACTTTTCATTTATTATTTTCTTCATCAACTATAAAACTATATCACACATGTTTATGGTCATGTAAAACATAATCGTAAGCCAACACCTTGTGCTTTGAGTGACCTCAAAATTGCTGTATGACTCACTGACAACATCTACTTCACCTTTGGTTTTGTTTTAAATATTACAATCTCTGTCTTTGTTTTTATGAAGTTTTCTCTGTTGATCTTGTCATCTTGGTACAATGTTGACATCAGCAATACTACTTTGTTTTTCTTTGCCATATGTGAGGCCAATGTTCTGTCTCTTTGAATTCCCAAAGTTGTATTATACAATTCTCTATTTTGAACTTGCAACCTTTTCATTGGGAATTTCTCTTTTGTCCTTATGTTTGTAGTTCCTATGCTGGTCAGTCAACTTATAGTCTGTTAGCAAATGTGACATCAATGAGTGACTGGTAAAGTCAACTGTTTACAACATCATTCAGTTTATTACCGCACAAATACAGACCTGGTTGGCTGAGTTCCAGGATAAATTTCTAAATTCAAAGTATAATATGTCTTTGCATCTGCCAGAGTATGGATTTTTATACTATATTTTGCAGATTTATTGGTAAGTACTGCCTAGAATTATAGGGACCATGAAATCTGCAAGCTGTTCATCAATACTTTTATATTCAGATGATGTATAGTTGTCTCAGCAGTTTGAATCAAAGCTCTCAAAGAATAAGCACACAATAACCAGAATAACAGTTGTTTTTCTTTCTTGGCAGGTGTTTTTATCATAAAAACATGGATAATTTTGAAGGAAATCAAATCTCTGCTATGTTGTTATTCTACGAACCTTAAGCCCACACCATAACTTCTCCATAAGTCTTTTACATTCCTGCAATTACTATAAGAAAATTCTGTGAAATACAGCAGGTCTATGAGTGCTTTCGGTTCAGATAATGAGATGTCATAACAAACCCACTTTTAAATATGACTTTAGGCACATACAGAAAGTTTTACTTTTATTTTATCTTTTGTGCTTCACAACATCTTGTAGCATATCATCCATTATCAACAATTTCCAGCACTGAATGACAGCACTGGCACTCTGTCCTGTAGGTTTCATCTCTGCCAAGAACCTAATTATGGCTTTAGACATAAATGTTCTAACATTGGATCATTCAGGCATGTGTGACTGTTTTGTTGCAATTTGACTAGTCAAATATGAATGCAAAATTGCTATTTTCTTCCTCATTTGAATCAAGGAGCTGTTCATTGCTTGTGTCTGTATCAGTCAGTTCTTGCTCCATTTCAATGATGCAGAAACTTTGGCTCACATGACCAGTGTCAAAGTCATCATCAGCAGCAGCATCATTAGCGCATGGGTCACCTGATGACTACTGACCTCCTCCCAAACTTGCAAGTCTGTGTTTTCATGTGTTATTGTACTAAATTGGAGGTAATTCTACAAGAAAAATAAAAAGAAAACACTGGGCTCTTGTTTTCCCTGGGTGCAGCTGCTGCGAGCCACACCAGTTTCCATTATGGTACAGTATATATATATATATTTACATTATAAAAGTACGATATGGGTGTAATTTGCCCCCATGATGCCCAGGGATACATACACAAAAATGTTACCCTGATAATTAAATGGATAAAAAAAATCTCAATCTGACCCTTGTGCACACATACACACACTTTACTGTACATCCTTCCAAGTGGATGAAGACAAGGATGGCTTCCTGTATCCCCAGGTGCAGCTGCTGTGATGCACGGTGGACTAAGATTACGTAAAAGTATAAAATTTCATTCGAAAAGTATAGAATGAGTACATTTTACTCACTGTGATGCTCAGAGGTTAAAATTTAAGGGACGTCAAACTGTACGGCAATAATTCCAGCAACTGACAGAGCAGTGCCCAGAATTCAGAGGGAGGTGGGAAGGCACGAAACTCACCTGAGTGAACTATTTTCGCCAGTGCGCCGCGTATCGAAATGACCCTCCTTTCCCATCTAGCCTAGAATGCATGACTTATTGATTCACTTATTTTGCTTCAATGCTCCCCAATTCTCTTATTTCTTGTTTTCTCTGCTCCAGCCACAGAGTGAACTTCAGATTCTGCAATGTATCGTTTTCTATAGATTATCCTGCCAAACAAATTCCTGAAAGAGAAATTTCTGGGTCAAAATGTGTAAATATCCTTTTAACTGATGAGATAACTGGGAAAGAACTCTTCCCCCATTATGAGTATGAGTGGAAATTGGCATCAAACATTTTAAATCTACATTTGGGAATGCTACATACTTTCATTGACTAAAATTAGTTAAATACAAAATTTTGTAATTAAATGAGTATTAATGTGGTTAAAATAATATCAATATATGGAATGACATTGTATAATTATCTGAAAAAAAGGATTGATATTTCATTGTTTCACATGAGCTAATGCATATCCCTTCTCAGCCTTTTGACTAATATCAGTATAGTATCAGGTTGAAACTAATACTTCTTGTGATGTAGAATCTTTGAGATTTTTAAAATACTTTTACTGAATTCATTAGTCCAAAGTCTTTTAGCAATTTCCTTGCTACATGGAAAGTTGTCCACTTATAAATGAGATAAAAAGATCTTTTTATCACTTTTCAATAAAATGACATGTTGGGCCGGGGAGTTAGCTCAGTGGTTCTGGCTCCTGTCTTGCAAGCGCAAGGGCCCGGGTTCGATTCCCCGGTAACCACATAACAATACTGGGTGTGGAGACCCACACCCAGCAGCAACCAGTACCACATACCACAGTGCCGGGCGTGGTGGCTCATGCCTGTAATCCCAGCACTCGGGAGGCAGAGGCAGGAGGATTGCTGTGATGTGAGTTGGAGGCTGAGCTCAGGGC
>PVIR01025227.1:0-12785 GCA_004026965.1 Petromus typicus | reverse complement strand
TAAACAAATAAAAATAAAATGACGTGTTAAAATCTGTGACACTACTAGTAATTTGAAACAAATGTTCAAACTGTAATACTTAAAACAAATAATAATTAAAACATACTTTTTCATATTACTGTGAAGGGATATATACTACTTAAATTTTTTAAAGTATGTCATATCTATTTTGAATATTATCAAACAATATTATACATACAAGTATAAAAAGGTAAAAATAACCTCCAATCACATTCTTAATGAAAATTGTTCATATGTAGTTTGTTACATTCCATATAAACCAGAAATAGCCATATATGTTCATATACATATAAAGCAACAAACTTACATAAATTTTATAATTAAATTTATGTATCATTTATATAAGCAGAACTCTACTGGATATCTATATACTTCTGGGTAGTAATACTTGACATTCATATTATATCCCTAGAATGAGGGTAAGATCTTCTATTCCTCTTTATTGAGCTGTTTACCAATAAACCAGCACCAAATCTTACTGTGTGTGAGTTATCAAGCAATAGTAAATGCCACTTTTCTGAAATACTCAGTGTTGTTTTGCATTTGGTTCTGCTTCTTACTTCTCAATTCCGCCGCCTTAATATGTATATTTGCTCTTTTTTGGGTCAAATTTGGCTTTTGGCTTTCTTTAGGGCTGAGAAGTACACTCGTGAAGAGAGATGACCTTTCACCTTAAAGTGCTAGTAGTGTTTGGTAAGACCATGCTACCTGAATCAAAGTATTATTGTCATTTTTCTGAAAAGCACTTCTTGTCATGCTTTTTGGGCCCTGCTAAAGGCAAAGAACTGGACATCATATTAGCAGTTGCACCAACGTTGGACTGTTTTAATACTTTAGTTTTAGAAAGCTTTGTTATCTAAGGTAATGTAGTCCATCCTTCTTAGTACTAAGCTCTTTTCTATTCCGTTCAGCTTGAAAAAGTTAATAAAAAAGAAACAGGAAGATGGTATTTATTAAGCACTTAATGCCAGACATTTTTCTAAATGTTTTACATGCATTTTTCATTGAATTTTCAGTATAACCTAATCAGGTTATTGTTATTACAATAGCTATTTCAAATATTTTTTATTAGTGTCCGTTAATTATACAGACTAGTGGGCTTCATTATGGGAAATTTGGACACACATATAACATACTTTGATCATTTCCCTCCCCCATTTCCCTTCTTCTTTTCTAGCAAACTCCCTTCTACTTTTATATCATCTCTTTCCCTACATGCCATATACATGACAAAAGATGTAATATTTGTCAATTTAGAACATTTTTAATGAAGTTGAGACATGTTTAAAAATTTTTCAAGGTCATGCAACCAGAAATGGCTAGTATCCAATGTTCAAACGTCCTAAAACATCCTAATGAATATGACTTGGTGACAAAGGGGAGGCCAGCACAGATGAGAAGAAGTGACTCATCCTTCTCCAGTGTCTCCTCTTTCCAGGGCTTTGTGGAAAATGATTCCGACATATATTCAATTAGACAGTGAAGGACAAGAAACAGGGACAAAATATTATATGGGATAAATGGAAATAGTGCAATTCTATCTTTGTTCTGCCCAACTATTCAAGTAGCTCATCCTATCACTAAAAGTCACTCGGTACATTTCAATTCTTGTTACTACACTTAAAAATTCTTTAATCGTTCTACTGTTTGTTTTACATCAACACTCTTATGGCAGAGGAGAGTCACAGCAGTCACATTTGTTGAACTTATACTACATTGTTTAGTCATTTTCATAAAACAACTCTGGAAAAGATATCAAGTTTTTCTTATTTTACAGTGACTAGTTTCAAAATCAGTTTTTCAGTCACACACCTGGTAAGAGGAAGGAACGGAGTTCTCTCTCTCTCACTCTTCCTAGCAGTCACAGAGCAGCCTCCCTTTTGGAAGATGAGCCTCCAGGCTTTGAAGCCTATTGAGATTACATTTCCTTGCTATGGTGGCCCCAAGGGGCTCCACTCAGCAACCTCTCTCAGTGGAGAAGAGATGATGTCTCACCTTGTGCACCAAAAGACCTAATGACAGGGTTATCCCTGAAGTAGTAAGCAGGGGTCAGGCAGAAGTTCGGGATTTTAAAGTCTGGGAAAATGATGTGGAGTATGAAAATCATTCTGTTTCATGGTAGCTTTATATCTTACTCTTTCTAAGGTGAAAATACATGCAAAGCAGAGTTTATTATCTTCTTCCTAACCAACAGTTTAAGCCAATAGAACAAGATCACCAATATTTTAAATTCCTGACCAGGGTCACTAAACTTGGAATTGTTCTAAATCTCAAGCTTTCCCACTGCAGAGTGTCACATCATGGGCTTTGAGTGCTCTCTGCATCTAATCTCCCTGTAGACTGGTAATTACTCCACTCTAGGGTATTCTTCAAATATAATTAATGACAAGTTCTTTTAACAATTAAAGTTAATAAGATTTTTACATGCTTTCTTTGCAAAAATGTTAGAAAGAAATATAAAGTGAGAACAGTTGCTCACCATACTGTACAGATATGAAATTAATGTTTTTGATATAAATGAAGGTGAGCATAGGCTCCCAGTTAATGTTTGTTAATGGATCTTTCACTCTTCAAATTGTCAATTCAAACAATAAATTAAATACTCATTTTTGATACAAAGAATTCTTTTTGACTAGTGAAACATGGATACAGTATAACTTTTCACTTTCACAAAAAGCAGTATGTTTTGGGGGCCTGGCTGGGTGGTGTATGTCTATAACCCCAGCACTGAAGAGGCTAAGGCAGGAAGATTGCCTTGAGTTCAAACCAGCCTAGGCTACAGAGTTGAGTTCAAGGCCAGTATGAACTACATAGCAACACCTTGTATCAAAAATAAAAAAATCCAAACCTTAATATATTTTCATTCCCAACAAACTTATGACATGATAACTCAAAAACAATGAAAAATGAAATGATAACTCAAATACAATAGGAAAAGAAAAAATTTAGGAATTCATAAATGAAAAAGAACACATTAATATGCATCTTTTTAAAGATTAATAAATATGAATAAATGTACATCTATATTGCACATATATATGTATTTAGATATTTTTACAGAAAGATATTGATGCACACTGGTACATGATATAGAAATAGAAACATTTTTAGAATACTATAAGCTTTCTATTAAAATATATTAAGAAAGTAAATGAAATACTATTTCATTTTCTATCGATATATTGCTATGCGGTTTGGTGTCCTTAAAGCACAAATATATCAACTTTATAACTCAAAAACGTAATCAAAATGCAACTTTCAAAACACAAAAAAATTGGTAACAATCTTATTCACACAACTGATTTTATAGAATGAAATGGACTCACTATTAAGGTTAAACATAAGTGATATAGTCCATATACAATATGTTCAGGCTTTACCGTTAATAGACCTGTATGTAAGTGCATGTTATAAAGCAAATGGGTCTAAAAGGATATGACCCAGTATAAAAACTAACCACACCCACACAACTAATAACACTCCCTCAAGAGACACTCACATTGGTCACACTGTCTTTATCTGAGACACAGATGGAACCTCCTGACAGAATCTAAGTGGCCAGGCAGCAACTGATTCTGCAGAAAAAGCTGCCTGTGACAAGCCCTGTTTGGTGTATCAGGCATGAGATTCCCTCATCCCCAAATCATTACATGGCCACCACCCAGAGATATTCAGAGATGTAATTCTGTCATTGACCAGCAGGGGGCAATGACATCACAAGTCTACTTTGGCTACAATAGAAAAACGTGGATTTCTTTTTTTAAAAATTGAGTTTATTGATATTTTTTATACATACATTATGATCACATTCAACTTTGGGAATTTGTACCTGTATGTGACAGGTCTTAATTCTTATTTTTCTCCTTTCTCCTGCCCTCCCTTTAACCCTTATATAAATTTTGTTTCCTCTTTTTTACTATGATAATTATATTATATTATATTTTTACCTCATGATAATTATATTCATCTTGGAGGATTGATATATGAACATACTGCATTTTGATTATCTTTGCTCTCCTTTCTTCCCAAATTCCCTTGCCATCTCTGTTTCTTAAGATATATTTTTTTATATTGCTCTTCAAATTACTTATACTTGTCTCATATTACAGAAACTGTGCAATATGTTACTGCTAAGCTGGTTATTTCTGAACCACGATTTTGCTAGGCTTCATGATCACATTTATTAATGGGTTGCCCCTGGATACAGCCACCAAGACCCACAAAACCTTACTGAAGAGTGAGTTGAATGCAAATAAATTGGACAAATTTTTATTGAGATGTGATGAATTCACATAAAAGTGTTTCCATCAATCCCTTTATGCCAGAACAGAGTGGTAGATTTCCAGAATAATTTCGAGTTTACCTCACTCGTGGTGGGTAATGCTCCCTACAATTTAGAATTTCTATTGTTTTTTATATTTAGTATCTTCTTTGAAAAAAAAAGATCTTTCTTTTTTTAATTTAGTCATTTATTAATTCAAGTTAGAGCACACTTTCCACATGCTCAGAAAGTTCTAGGGAGATGGAGTGGCATAGTAACAAAGGGAATAGAATCCAGAGGTTATCACTAAGCCCCACTCCCATCCCTGTGTTCTTATTTTACTTTCAGTTCTTATTTTACTTTCGTTTTCCTTTGTTTCAGCAAAAGACGAGTGGGAACAACAGCAGTATCTAGAGAGACTTTTTCAGTCAGAACTATCTGGGTTCCATGGCAGGGCTAACTTAGTATCTCTGTAACAACTTTGGGTATATTCCTTCATTTCTTTCTGATTTCACCTCTCAACCCTCCAAGACTGTGCAGGATAAAAGTGACTTCTATATTATAATCAAATATAATTTGATAACTGTAACTGTAGGAAATCAGTGTCTGGTGACATCAAGAGGCAACGTGGAGCTAATTACTGCCTATGTCCTAGGCCTTGTCCTCATTAGCCCTGGATATCGTACCAGTTTTATGAGAATGTAAAAGTTCTTTAAAAACTGATTTTGGTTGCCATTTTAATATAAAATGAAACACACATAAATATGGTATTCAACCAGATTTCACACTAAAGTTTCAATCAAACTCAAGTATCATTTCCTTAAGAGATACCATCAAGCTGCCTTTCCATATTATCTATAATGTTCTACTTTGCTCAAGCAGAAGCAAGTGACAATGTAGTAGTGAGTTATGCTTCTGTGCCTCCTCACCAACACCAAAGTTTAAAGCAAAGAACAAGATTGCACTTCAAATAATACCTTCGTTCTGATGAAGCCATAAACGTGTACAATGAGATGGTCGTTGATCAAGATATAATACCACAGACTGGATTCTCAACAAGCTTATTATTCTAACCAGAATATGAGAAAGTCCTTATTTTATATCACAGTCAACACCCGCAGGTTTTGCTTAATTCATTCTTAAACTTTTTGTCAGGCATAATCCTAACTCAAAGACAAATCATGTTTCTATTTTCTGAACATTTCCAAATACATATACCCTGTGTTATCGTATCATTGTATATGTTATTATTATATAAAACAGCTTACTTACAGTCCTATTTTTATGAACATTTTATTTTAGATGCTCCTTTCAAAGAGTTTCACGTGCAGAGTGTTTAAAGCCATTTTTTTCACAATTTTTCAGAGAAGAGGTAAAAGAAACATAAAGATCAGTAGCGGCAGAAAGATATAGTAAATCAGAGTATATAAAATATTTAGAGTTCTTGACAGTGACATTCTATTCACTTATTTTCAAAAATGACAAAGTGGAGCTCTGAGGTTCAATGACTGCCAAACTCAGACAGTTAATAAATAAAAGAGAAAAGACTGGGATCTTTCTACCGTGTCAGAAATAATCACAAGAATTTCCATTTTGTTACACATTAACACAGTAAGAAAACATCACCTAGTTTAGAAATACGGCATATTTTGATGGAGGCTGTACAGTTTCCTGGAAGAATCATGGAGCTCACAGTCAGAAGGACATTTGTTCTCATTTCTATTTCTCCTCTTAATGTGTCCCAAGCCATGGAGCTTCATTTCTCTGTGCAACAGTCTAATCTATGGAAAGGAGGTATTAATTTTTAATTGACTTTATTAGTATATGTTGTACATACATGATGATCACATTCAGCATTGAGGATTTGTACCTGTGCATGATTCATCTTGATTCTCACTTTCTCCTTTCCCTACCCTCCCTACAACCCCACCCCCTGTGTACACAAGCTTTGTCTCCTTTTTTGTTAAGTATCAATTTTTTTCTTCCCCTTCTTTACTTTCCACTACCCACCATTTCCCTTTCCCTTTTGTACATTTTCTTCTTATTTCACATTACCTATCAGACATATTGACATTCACTTGCATCTTTGATTTTTTCATACTAGAGAAAATATATGGTTTTTACACATGGTGTCCTATTTATTTCACTCATGACAATGTCCTCAAAATACATCCTTTTGAGTATAAATGACTCAAATTTATCATTCTTTATGGCACAGTAATACTCCATTTTATCTTTTTTCTTAACAACAACAACAACAACAACAACAAAAAATCCTCTTTATCCAGTCCCCATTGATGGGCAGTGGGCTATTTCTAAGATTTAGCTATCACAAACTGAGCTGCTATAAACATGGGTGCAGATATGTAGCTGTGATACGATTCTTTTAATTCTTTTTTTTTTTTTTTCTGTATACCTAGCAGGGGAATATCAGGGTCAAATGGGACCTCCAATCCTAGTTTTTTAAAGAATCTCCACACTGATCTGCACAGTGGTTGCACCAGTCTACATTCCCACCAACAGTGGAGGAGGGGTCCTTTCTCCTCATAGCCCCCGCCAGCATTTGTTCTTGGTTGATTTCATGACAGCAGCCATCCTTTCTGGAGTGAGGTGGAATTTCAGTGTTGTTTTCATCTGCATCTCTCAAATGACCAGTGATGTTGAATATCTCTTCATATGTTTCTTAGCTGCGTGACTGTGTGTTGCAAAAATGGATGCTATTAGTGACTTACAGAATGTGTTATTGTGTTACAGAAATTATCAGAGTAACTTCAACAGTGAGACAGTTGCTGTTTCCCAGATTATCTAAATCTCACTGCTAATATCCCTCAAACAGATCCACTATTTTGCATCATTCTTTTGTAACAACCTATGTTCTCAATATCTGAAGGGAATATTCTCTAGAATAACCTATAGTATAAAATTAATGGAAATGGCTCATAAATATAGTGCCTGATGCAACAGTCCATATATATATATATCTCCATATATACTTCCTGATAAAATAATCCATATATATATATATATATATATATATATATGGATTATTGTGTGTGTGTGTGTATATATATATATATATATATATATATAAAATATATAAAATATACTATAAGTCCAGTGTTAGTGTTCACCTGTACACACATGACCAGCCTCTGGCAGTGTAGCCCTCCAGCATAAACCAAAGAGTACCTTCTTAAGAGAGAGGGAAAAGAGTAGAGCAATTTTGGTGTTTCGAACATTTCAACTACATTTGCAGTCCTGTACTGGATTCACTTTTTTACAAGCTCATGGCTTGTTCCTTCAACTGATGTGGCTCACTGTCAAGATAATGCAAAAAGAGTTAGACAAGATATCACTCTTAGGAAGTCTCATCACTGGCTTACCTTAAGACATGAACTGCAAAGTTCAGGAACTTTTTAGGATTGTTATGCTTCACAGTTTTCTGGATGTGTCTAACTTCTCAGATATGGAGTTCCACAGAGAATTACTCAAGAAATGAATTAGATTATAGAGTGTTTCTTTTCTGTTACAACCTGATAGGATCTCAAATTAGCTTCTCCTACTTGTCCTCTGACTGATGTCTTCTTATTCTTCAGGTCTCAGTTTAATGCCATTTGTGTGGCAAGCATTCCCAGCTCAAGATCAGTTGGACGCCTGTGATTTCTGTTCTATCTCCAAAGCTGTCTGACTTCCTCTATCATCCCACATGGAAAACTTTAACATTAGTTTTTCCTTCACACTGCAAGTTCTAGGATGGTAGATACTATGCTTGTGTTTTCTTCACCAAGTTATCTCAATTATTAGTGAAGTTTATGATTCAACAAAGAGTAGACTTACATTTACAGTTTTGCTGTGATTTAAATGTATTTAGGTTTTTTTTAAATTATCTTTATTGGTACATTAAATATACACATCGTGATTGCACTCCATAATGAGGATTTGTACCAGTATAAGACACAACTTAATTCTCATTTTTTCCCATAGCCCCACCCACCCTACCACCCTCCTATATATATAAAATTTGTTTCCTTACTTTTTTGTTACAATCTCAACATTGTCCCCTTTCACCTTATTTTACATTGAGCATTTTTTATTTCACAATATATAACATACAATGCTAGGACTCATTTACATCTTCATTTTCTCATACCAGAGAAAAGATGTGATATGTATCTATCTGTGACGTATTTATTTCACTTTAAATGTATTTAGGTTTTACATATAAATTACTTTGTTAAATAACCAAATGAGTTCTACATGTCATTAAAGATACAAGGACCTATGTAAGGAGAACCTTACAAATTTTATTGACCTTTCTTTTTGAATCTTGTTTTCTCTCACTACACCTATCAATGGGGGGAAAATACAGAAAATAAAAATCTGCACTGGAAGTGGTGACACACACCTATAACCCCAGCAGTAGTGAGGCTGAACCAGAGGATGGCCTGGAGTTTGAGGACAGCTTGGGCTACATAGTGCGTTCAAAGCCAGCCTGAACTACACTGTGATACCCTTTCTCAAGAAAACAAACAGGGCTGGGGATTTAGCTCAAGGTACCACGTCTACCTTGGAAGCACAAGAGCCTAAGTCTGATCTCCAAGACTGCAAAAAAAAAAAGAAAGAAATCAAAATAAACCAAACACCCCTATACATCTTTCTTAATCTTACTTTAGAACTAATACATTTTCCTATAATAATAAGATGAATGCCATTTCATCATTTTTTATTGTTAAAGGATGTGTTTCATATTTGCATTTAGAATAGAACTAGCTCATTTTGAATTTGCCTTCTCTGTCCCTCTGAAATTCTTGTTACTTGAGAGGTTTTTATGAGTAGAACTCGTAATTTGATGTGTGTGCACATCAGTGCTTGTACGTTGTGTGTGTTTGTGTGCTTGTGTGTGTTCCTACAACAATGATCTATGTCTCTCTATATACCTTGTTTACTGACAGACATTCCTTATGTTGTCTTTATCCTTCAATAAGTTTATATTGGAGGTAAAGATCAAAATTAAGTTTTTATGTTGATGAATTTTATTGTTTCCATACTTTTGTGCACATCCTTGACTTTTTCCTTGGGGTAGACTTCAAGATATAGAATAGCTGTTTCAAATGGTATACACATGCTTAATTCAATTCCCCGCTTGCCATTCAGAAAGGCTGTACCAATTTAAAGTCCATAAACTAGAATTAAGGGAAGAAAAGCCTCAGGGAAGTGAGCAGTGTGGTTTTACTGTGTTCTGATAGAACGTGAAGCCATAAGATCCCACTGAACAGAATATCTGAGGCCACAGTAACAGCAAATACACTTCCAAGTAGCCAATTGTGAATGACAATATTAAATTTAAGCATACTGTGAAGTAGTGCAGAGAGTACTTAATTGTCAGACCACAGGAATTGAAGTCGGTAAGCCCTGGATTATAGTTACAACTTGGTGTTGAATATTAAAAAATTGATTTAAAATCACTGTGTTATTAATGAGATGAAATACTCCCCCAATCAGCAGTATATTTAGCTGAAGTTCATCAAGTTCTGGTTGAACTTACGTTGTTCTGAGACATACCAATTTCTTTTCTTCCTGTATCATCAACAAAAGATGACTGTTTTCTCTACGATGAGAGAAAGTTTTCTAAAAGGAGAATCTTTCTTCTCTTTGTTTCAAGAACATTCATTAACAAATATTCCATGACAACGGGAAAGTTGCTTGGACATTGCAGAATGTTGCAAATGCCTAGCCCAATTTTGCTCCTATGTTTGAACTTAAATGTGTCGCTGCTATCCAAGAGGAAGAAAGTTTAAATAACTGGCTAGGTAGAGATTCATGAGTTTACTATTAGCCATAGCCTGGTTTAGTCTCCAAAGAAACCACTAAATAAAAATAAAAGTTTGTATAGGACTGGACGTCTGATGCAGAAAGCAGTTAAGCAATTCCAAATACTCTGCCTTAAACCCTGGAAAGAAAGAGCTATTTATTTCCTTTAAGTGTAAGCTCTCTCTTTTTCAGCTGACATTTTTTAGCACAGCAGAGCCTCTCTAAAAATGGTATGACTCAGCTGAATCCTACAGAAAGAGGCCTGTTCTTTTCTTCCTTTAAATTACATGAGTGTTTTCAAGGATAGTTGCACACATTACATAGTGCCATTTGGTTGTAAAGGTTAGACACCTAAGGGCTGGGAATTTTGCTCAGTGGTTCCAGTGCCTGCCTTGCAAGTACAAGTGCCTGGGTTCCATCCTGGATAACCACATACAACAGTGCCGGGCGTGGTGACTCACACCCACCAGCAATCAGAATCACATACCACAGTGCTGGGAGTGGTTGCTTACGTCTGTAATCCCAGCACTCGGGATGCAGAGGCAGTAGGATTGCTGAGTTTGAGGCTACCCTGGGCTACATACATAGTGAGCTCAAGGCTGGCTTGAACTACAAAGTCTGACCTTGTCTTAAAAAAAAAAAAAAAAAAAAAGTTTAGCCACCTACAGACTCTTAAAGTAATTCATTAGTTTTACAATTACCATCAACTTTTTTCATAGCTTCCTGTATGTTACATTTTAATTTGTAATTTAAAATAAAGTTTGTAAATAAAATATAAAATAAGAAAAAAATGAGAAAAACTCCTGGATATGGAAGTAAACACTTGTAATTCTATACTTCGAGAGACTGAAGCAGGGGAATTTCAAGACCAAGCCCTGTCTGGGCAACTAAACTACTTACAAAGACCTTATTTCAAAAATAACAAAAAAAGTGTACATTTTAAATGATGCATTAAAAATCATCAGCAAAATGCAGCCTCTTTGGGATCTAGAATCAAGACACCTAGAATCACAACAAATAGGTGAAGAATAAAAGAAATAGATCTCCAGGAATCAGGAGGGAGCTGCCAGGAAAACTAGAAGTTGCAGAAAAGCTGGACAGGAGCATAATGCAGAGGAAAGAATGAAGCAGGCTGGAGAGCTCAACCAGCACCCAGGGAGGGAACTCGTCTCCACTAACAGGAAATCGGTGCAGAGAGGGTCCGCACTCCAGGAAGACCACAGGCCGGCCCATCAGGACTAGACCAAAGAAAAGCCCACAGTTATCATAGTTGGAAAGTGACTGTTTCCAAGTGGCAGGCTAGAGTTGGAGAAGAAATCTCTGGCAGCGCCTGCTATATTTAAGATGGATTAATCAGGATCTGTTTGTAGAAGAGTATAATTGTTTAAGCCTGAGCTCATCCTATCAAAATGACTGGATGGGAGATAGCCACAAGAGATAACCACAGCAAGAGTTTAGTTAAATCCACCAGAAGTTGAAGCTCAGGCTGTGGAGAACACAGCGGTCTTGCCACCAGAATTGAGGAGCCAAGTTGTGAGGGGTTTACAGAGCAGGCTGGGTTTGAAAGTGTCAACATAAACTGCAGCATTCTGCTTGATGTCCCTGTCCAGCCGAGTGTATCCAGCACAGAGCTCTGGGGTCTGTTTATTTCTTCCTTCTGCTGACATGAGCAGGAGTACACCTTGAACTGGACAGTTAGAACAGCCTGCAGCGTGTGAATAAAGGGCCTCTGGAGTGAGGGACAGTGGTGGCAACTCACAAATCCTTAGGTCACAAAGATAGGTGGAGAAATCTGTGACTTGGAGCACAATGAGGGACAGGGAAGCTAGGAACAAATAGGAATCTAGGAATGAATGCAGCCTTAGCGCGGACACCTTCATCTGAAGACCATCACAGCGAAGGCAAGCAGAATCCAGCATTCACACTCAAAAACTCAAGTGCAGAAACAAAATAGATCTCAGCTGACCCTATGTTATTATTGCTGAATTCTTTTCTGTTTTTAATAGTGGTATAGTTGGTGCATTTGGTAAATACCTATTTATGTAATAATTATTATCATTCAATATTCTATTGCTAAAGCTGATACAGAGGCAGCATTAATTGGTTCATATAGAATGTCAATATCTAGCTTGCCTTTGACTCTATTATTGCTGCTGATTTCATTGTTAATGCCAGCATAACATCACTGTTGCTATTAATTGGTTTTTACTATATACTAATATCGGCTTTGTCTTTGTGTCACCGACATTACTATAGTTCATTTCCAAAGAAGTGGGTGCTGGCAGAATTATACCTCATCCTTCTCTCCTTAAAAGAAGTGATCAGGCCCTGGGACATTGACAATGACCTATGGTTGATCACACCCAGAGTGCACCAATGAAAAGCAAAAGATGTAAAAATCATGAATACTCTAAAAAAAGAATCAGTGAATATGAGCCAGTAAAAATACTATTATGTAAGAAAAGCCCAGGACCCAGTGGATTCACTGTTGACTTCTACAAGATCTTTAGCAAAGATCTAATGTCAATACTCCTCAAACTCTTTAATAAGATTGAAAGGGAAGAAGTACTCCCAACATCATTCCTGGAAGCTAGAATTACCTTGATTCCCAAACCAGAAAAGAATTCAAATTTAAAAAAGAATGAACTATTCTTTTTCAGGAATATAGATGCAAAGATCTTCAACAAGGCAC
>PVIR01025226.1:0-25086 GCA_004026965.1 Petromus typicus | reverse complement strand
TATAGCAGCTCAGTTTGTGATTGCTACATCTTGGAAACAACCCAAATGTCCATCAACTGGAGACTGGATAAAAAAGCTGTGGTTCTTCTACAGAATGGAGTATTACTCTGCCATAAAAAATGATAAGTTTGAATCATTTATACTTAAATGGACATACCTTGAGGATATCCTCATAAGTGAAATAAATAGGTCACAGATAAGTAAATATCGCACCTTTTCTCTGATATGAGAAAATGAAGATGTGGATGAGTTCTAGAATTGTATGTTATATATTGTGAAATAGAAAATACTCAAAGTGATATGGGAAAAAATGAGAATTAAGTTGTGTCTTATACTGGTACAAATCCCCATTATGGAGTGCAATCATGATGTGTATATTTAATGTACCAATAAAGATAGTTAAAAAAAAAAAAGAAAATACTCAAAATGAAATAGGGTGAAGGGGGAAAAATAACAAGATTAAAACAAAAAAGAAATAAAACAAATTGTATGTATACAGGGGGTGGTAGGGTGGGTAGGGCTATGGGAAAAAATGAGAATTAAGTTGTGTCTTATACTGGTGCAAATACCCATTGTGGAGTGCAATTATCATGTATATATGTAATGTACCAATAAAGATTTCAATTAAAAAATATGGGATTATGAAAGAAAGTCTTTTGGATTTCTCCTGTGAATATTTTTATGCTCTCAGATACTGAGTCATGATGTTCCCCATGTATAGTGTAAAACTGCTCTGTTACATCGTGCTGGTTAGGTGAAAGATTATTGGATAAAATTGCTTAGGTTTTCAGGATTCTATTAAGTATGGCCAGTGCTCCATGACCTTTCTTGATATCCTCCCATCTCAACTGAGGAAGACCAGCTTTCTACTGTGTTGTGTGTCTGTATCTTCAACAGTTTTGTTTTGTTGTTGTTTTGTTTTGTTTGAATCATATACCATTCACTTGGCCATCGTTCCTTACAAAGCTCTCTACCTCTGATATACCACAGCCTATCTAAAGACAATAACTGATGCATCTTTTTGTCTCCAATTATTAACAAATACCTCAGACCTAACAGGCATCCAATATTTGTTTCACAAAATGAACAAGTAAGTGAATAAATAAGAAACCTACGTATGACTCTTCAAAGCTGGTTTTTTCTTCCCGATTCCTTTAATGTGGGGAGATAAAAATGTAAAGATATGGGTCTCTCATTTTTCACCCAAATTGATCTTTGTTTTAAGGTTTGTTTGTTTGTTTGTTTGAGACAGGGTCTCGCTTTGTAGTTCAGGCTGGCCCTGAGCTCAGCCTCAAACTCACATCACAGCAATCCTCCTGTCTCTGCCTCCTGAGTGCTAGGATTACAGGCATGAGCCACCACACCTGGCACTGTGGTATGTGGTACTGATTGCTGCTAGGCATGAGTCTCCATGCCCAGTATTGTTATGTGGTTACCAGGGAATTGAACCTAGGTCCTTGAGCTCACAAGACAGGCACCGGAACCACTGAGCTAAATCCCCAGCCCCCAAATTGATCTTTAACACTAATTATACACACAACTTTCTGGATAGTATACAATTTATAGTAAATGCCCTTATCTATAAGCTTTTAAAACTATGTGTGCTATCGTTAAATAGCAGTCACCTCAGTGAAACTGTACCTACACACCAAAATAAACTCTACTTCAAATTTCAAAGCAGCTCAAAAGAAAACTGCAGATGAAATCAGTAGCCACAAGTTATCAAGATGATAATAATATTACCTGCTGTGTATATCTCGTGCCTCTTCCCCTGTACCACAGTACAAGGCATTGATGTTTATTTGGCAATTGACTTCTCAGAAAGTAGACAGTCTCAGTTTATTTCATGATACATTTTTCTTATATTTAGAAATATTTTCTAAAAATACACAATGTGTTCTCTGAAATGCAATGTAAAACACTTTCTTGTTCATGATAAACAATATGATGAATTATGTAAATTATAACTAATTGTATAAATTTTTAATAAGTTCTTTTTGTAAAATGAGCATCAAACACACAGGCGTTCTACCACGCTTGACATGCTTGTATCTTTTGATACTTTGAGACAGAGTCATTAAATTGGCCCAGATGGATTCGAACTTACTATCTTCTTGTCCTCAAGCAATAGTTTGGAGCGATACATAGTACACACTACCACACTTACACTTTTTGAAATTATGATTTATAACCTTTGTTTGACTTAAAAATAGTATCTTTTATTTCTGCGCATGAAACATTATATCTGACTGTTCTCTGCATCAGAACTGATCATATCTTCCTGCTGAACCCTTTCTCTTAGTTCAGGACTTTGGTAATGACTCAGAAATCCTTCCTGTCAGCCTTCCATCTGCAAAACATTAGATTCTGGTCAATATGTCTGTTTCACTTTCCAGTGGTTTCTCACCTTTTTCTCAAACCTGGATTTCTCCTACATAACCCCTTGTGAATGAATCGGGAAAATTCGTGCCACTCTACAGCCTTCGCTTTCCTGAGCACACAAGCAAATCCTGTTTTCTTTGGATCCTATAATGCTTTACTTAAACGTGTTCAAAGGACAACCACAGTTCACACCTTCACACAACACTTGAGAAGAAAAATGAAACTAAATTGTATTGTAAGAGAAGTTACCCACCCTAGAACTTACACAAAAATTATGATTTTTAGCTTTTAAATGGCAGACATGGTTTTTACTCAAACTGTATTCACCTCAATGCTAGAATAATGTTATGTAGTGCAAAATTTTTATGTATGAGTTTCTTTTATCATATAGTGCACAGCGTTATATATGTATATTTAATCAAATGTATGGAAAAACATTCAGTACTTCTAATTTGGTTATTCAGTAAATAAAAATAGAATATATTGTGCAAAGTATAAATATACCAACTAGATTTTAAATTGATTTACCACAGGATTTAAGAATTTCAGAGTAAATTTTCATTCTCAAAATCTGCATATAACAAGATTAATATTATCAAATATTTTCTAGATCAATGACTGGAAGATAATTATCCCAAACAATCTAATCAAATTAAAAATCACTGTTATAAGTCAATTCAATTTTCTCCATAATCATAGGAATACTTTGAGAATCTAGGAAATGCTTTATGTGTTTTTATATTTAGTATGTCTTTTCATGGTATGGTATAGTATGATTCCATCTAATGAACATTCTATTTATTGAATAAACAACATTTCATAGTCATAACGTTAAAAATAGGGCAAGATGAAAATGAACAGCACTGTTGCGGCTTCAATCTAAAATGTGCTGCAGATCAACCCACGGGAATCTGTGAGGCAAAGAAATCTGTCCTGTAAGTTATAAGATCTGACAATGTGTCCTAGCAATAGAAAAGTTGCCTAATACAAATGCATCAAAATTATTATTTCTATAAAAGACAACCAAAACCATAACTGACAAGAAACAACATAAGTGGCTTTTGAGTTATCTTATAACCTGATCGAGAAAGATGATTCAATACATATAAATGTCTCCATTCATTTCCCAATCTTATGACTTCATGAGGAGATTAAGATGTGTCTTTGTTCTGTGCAAGTAAAAAGGTATGAAATCGTACTCTGTATTATCTACAAGACACCAACATGTAGAAAAATCCTCAAGGTTTTAACACTCCAGGGGGTAAAAAGATATATTATTCCTTTTAATCAACTTTTTTCCTCCCTCTAACTACTTTGAAGTAACTTTTTAAATTCTCCTGTCACTGTCCTTCTTTTTGATAAGCAGAACATAAAAATAGATGACTTATGAAAGTCTGTGACCATTTCAGGGAGTCTGTCAAGGCTGAGAAAGCAGGAAGTGACAGCAGGTCAATACCTCTTTAAATGTGATTGGGGACCAAAGGGGACAATTCATTTGAATTCCAGTTACTTTTCTAGCATTTAGTCATGCTTCTAACAGGTAAAATATAAAATATTTAAATAATGCATGTAAGTCCTTATCTTCCACAATGTTTCCATGAAAATCTTACAGGTAGAAAATTTGTATATAATATTTGGTAGGTACTATACTATAAAAAGTAATTGTATTTGATTTTAAGGAAAATAAAAAATATATATAAATGCTGGAAAGTAAAAATAAATATTTTCTTCTAAAACATATAGGACATCAGCTATCTTTATGACAAAAGTAATATTTTATGTGCATATATACCTTCTGATTATTAAAATAATGGATACTATTATGAAATTAGGTGAAAAATTTTTTAAATAGCAGTACCTACAATATTTTAACTTTTCATCAAACCATTTAAATATATTCACTAAATCTGAGTTTTTGTATTTCAAAGGAAATTTAATTTCCTAAAATCTACAAAGTAAGAACATTTATTAAATAAACTTAATATAGTACAGTAAAGATTAACTTCATATCTGTGTATATACATATATTTATTATATATAAATGACCTCTCACCCATAACTTTACAACTATACAGCCAAATTACTTGATAGAAACTCTTTCAGAAGATGAATGTATACAGACTATATGTATATCTTACTTGACATTAATTTTATTATTTGTTCTTTTTGAAGTCTATGGAGATTTAATTTTACTAATATATGATTGTCATGTTGTATTAAAAATAAATATTATCTCTTTTTAAGATACCTATCTACTTTGGGCTTTGTTATATTGCCTATGATTATATTCTCTCACTGTAATTTTTTCAAAATGTTTTTCTTTTTTTCTCTTTTCTGCTTTAAACACTAAAAATGTCATAAATAAAATCTAGTCAAATATTCATAGCTGTTATAGTTTTACAGGAAAAACTCATTTTCTCAAATTTTAGTTTATAAACCAGCATTTTGTGGTGAGAAATTTCAAATGAGTCTTTTCCATAGAATCTTAAACAGATGTAGAACATTACAGATGAAATAAACTACTCATTTTTAAGATCATTATCCTATGGGATAGAGATTTTGTTGATAAAGTCTTACCTACACTTACGTATGGAAGAGTTCCACCTATTCTCTCTTTATCTGATTTAGTGTTTGTTTTAATATTGAGCTCTCTAATCCATTTCCATTTTAGTTCAGTGCATGGTGATAGATACAGGTGTAGATTTAATTTATAGCATGTGGAAAGTCAGTTTTCCCAGTATCATTTATAAGAGACTATCTTTCTTCCAGTGAAGGTGTTTGGCCTCTCTGTCAAAGACAAGGTGACTGAGTTTGTTTAAAGTTACTTCTGCATCTTCTAATCTGTTCCACCAATAGTTACATCTGTTTGTATTAATTAATTTATTTATTTGCCAGTTGTTTTTATCACAGTAATTTCAAGTAAAGTTTTGGGACATCTTTCCCTAGCCCTCGTCCAGAATTTCTTTTGTTATTCTAGGTCACTTCTGGTTCTGAATGAAATTAGGATTATTATCTCTAGTTCTACAAGGTATACAGTTGATATTTTGTTCAAGATTCCATTAAATCTGAATAAGAACTTTAAAAGTTCAGCCATTTCTTTGATGATTCAAGAAATGCAAATTAAGGGCCGGGGAGTTAGCTCAGTGGTTCCGGCGCCTGTCTTGCAAGCACAAGGGCCCGGGTTCGATTCCCCAGTAACCACATACCATGCTGGGCGTGGGGACTCACGCCCAGCAGCAACCAGTACCACATACCACAGTGCCGGGCGTGGTGGCTCATGCCTGTAATCCCAGCACTTGGGAGGCAGAGACAGGAGGATTGCTGTGATGTGAGTTTGAGGCTGAGCTCAGGGCCAGCCTGAACCACAAAGCGAAACCCTGTCTCAAAAAACAAAAAAAAAAACAAACAAAAAAACAAAACAAACAAACAAAAAAGAAATGCAAATTAAAACAGCACTGAGATTGTATCTCATTACAGAAGAAATGGCTGTTATCAAGAAATAAACCAGTAACAAATGACTGGGGTGAAAAAGGAACCCATCTCTATTGTTGGTAGTTTGGACTAAAAACTGTGGAAATCAACATGGATCTTTCTTTATAAAATAAAGTTAGGGGTTCCATTTAACTCAGGCATTTCCTCTCCTTGATATCTTCACAAAATATTTCAAAACATCATATCATAGTGATAAATACATATCCATGTTTAGAGCAGAAAATTTACAGTAGTTAAATCCTGGAAACAATCCAAATGCCCATTAAAAAATAAATGGATAAAGATGTGGCTGTTTTTATATAATGGAATACTACTCTATGATTAAGGAGGACAAATTTGAGATATCTCTAGGTAAATTAATACACCTTGAAAGCAAAATAAACTGAATACAAATGTTTAAATATCATATTGTTTCTCTTGTGTGAGAAACTGAACAAGTAAATAAGGACCAGAATGTATAACAGATTTTGAGAAATAAGAAGAAAGTGCTCAGATTAGAAGAGTCCAAGGGGAAAAGGAGGGGAAAAGAAAGGAAGGGAAAAGAAAAAAATAAACATAAGGAAAAAATGGAAATAAAGCTTTGTAAATAAGAAGGAGAGAAATGGTTAGAGAGAAGAGAAGAAAAATGGAAAAACAAAGAACAGAGATATATTATGGAGAGGTAAAAATGCCCTATAATAAATGTGATCATTATGCATTTCTAAAATGTATTAGTAAAATTTAAAAATAAAATAAATGAGATACACAAAATATAAAAAATAAAATTATGATCCTATTTACACTCATTTATTTAAAAAAAATCACTATAATCTTCATGTCACCACACGCGATGTCAGTTTTCACTTTTATCCTACTTGAACTAACAGCATTATTTGGTATAGATTTTATATGTTCCTCTCTATGACTTCTGGTGGTAACAACACACTACCAGTAGGTCTTATATTTCACAAATATTTTTCCTCAATATTTTATGGTTTCTCTGAAATTGATTAACCTTGAATAATTAGAAAGTCCCAGCAATAAATCTTTTAGC
The DNA here is from genome assembly GCA_004026965.1 of Petromus typicus. Classification (NCBI taxonomy): domain Eukaryota; kingdom Metazoa; phylum Chordata; class Mammalia; order Rodentia; family Petromuridae; genus Petromus; species Petromus typicus. Next base: position 18,179 of record PVIR01025226.1, on the reverse strand, counting down.
TATCTTTTAACTATTTTCATTTTCCTGCTAAGTGATGATTTCATGGATAATACTAGTTCTATACTACACCTCTCACTACTCGTTTTTTTTTTTATCTCCAATCTTTACCTTATCTTTATACTACCTACATGTATATTTCAATTTCCTACTAAACATCTTCACTTGCTATTTAACAGGTATTGAAATATTTATTTTGAATACCACTTTTCTCCATTTAGACACAATCCACCTAGAATTGATTAGCTTTTCCTTGGAATTATTCAGAATTGGGTTACTTTTTGCTACAGCACCATTGTAGTCTAAACCACCATCACTGTGCGCCTGGAACTTTGCATTGTAACTGGTCCCTAGTTTCTAGCCTCATGTCTCTACATGCACCATTTGCACACACTGTTCATCATGTTGATTAAACATGAATTAACAACGGTATTTCTCCTTTCAAGACGGTCCAAATTCTTTACAGCATGATCCACCTAAGCCCATAACATTGCCTAGCTCACTGCCCAAATCGCATCCCTACCCCAAAACTCCACCTGTCATCAATCTCCCTGTACTCGTGCATTTCTCATCATTCAAGTTGCTGGGCTATTTCTCAATTACTGTTTTCCAGATGTCAACTAGATTACTTCTTTTTTTCCAATAAGCCCCCAAGTATCACTTTCAACACTGTTCTAAATTACTGCTCTAAAGGGCTGAGAATTTAGCTCAGTGGCTCTGCACCTACATTGCAGGCACAAGGCCCAAGGTCGATCCTTAGTACCACAAAACAAAAACAAACAAACAAAAAAAGCCTTTAATTGTGTTAGCATTTATTATCAACTCCAGACTTGTGTTTATGGAGAAATGTGTTTCAAAATGATATGCATACTTTTAAGTAAGATTTTCACTGTTTCTTTTTCATATTCAAATGTTGAGGACACAGCCTGTGATGTACTCTGTGATATACAAATACGTTTTGATAGAATCTATCAATACTGTTTCAACTTATTGCTTAAACTAAGTCAATATAACTTCTCTTTGTTTGCTTTAATATATGTCAATATCCCTAGGTAAGTTCTTTTTCATTTCTCCCTTACTTCTTTTGATATTAGAACAGTTTTATTTGCAAATAAAAACATAATTATATGAAAATATGAATTTATGCATATCAATATGTAAACCAAATATAGTAATAGACACACACATACACACATATTCTATCTTCTCTTTCTGAGTTTTATATGAGAGTAATATTTTTCCTTTCTTCCTTTCCTAATGTTAAACATCCTAGGATAAAACATTGAATGAAGGAAATACTTATCAAATGGTTTTCAGGGAAAAACAGAAAAAAAAAAGAATTTTTTTGTACAATAACTGCTAACTGCTATTCTAAACAACTGCCAAGTTAACTTCAATCAATAATGATGCTCTAGCAAAATAAGAATGGTTATTATACTATTTGCTATAAAGTTTCACTCAATAAAATTTTATTGTGGAAAATTGCTGTAATACAAAAATTTAAAAACGTTATAGCAGATTACTTCATTTCATTTAAGTTGGCACTAAAATATCCAGTAGGACAATGATATTAAATTCTTATGGCTGGTTCTCAATGCTCTCCATTATGGGGCTCCCCTTCACCTTTCATTACCTATGAAGTTTATTTCACTCTGTTCTAGTGTTCAATGCCACAGTTAGTTTTATCTACAGAACAATTTTCACAATCTCTGTCTTTTGCATTGTGACCTAAATTGTTTCCTATTATAGCACTGATAAATTTATACAAAAGTATTACAGTGCAGCCCTCTAAACAAATCCCCTATCTTCAATGCCCAACATTGACTTCTTTAGAAAATGATAGTTTGGCAGTCACAGAGGTGGCCACGTATTATTAGTCTTCCACTAGCTTTGCTGTAGCTTATATCTCTGACCAAGGCCACATGAGTTAAAGTTGTTCCAGCTGCCCAAGAAAAGAGTGATTATTATATACTGTAAATGTATAATAAAAATAAAAAAATTATGAAAAAATAGTTTCCTTTGGACTTCCAGGGAGACAGTTTTCTTACTCTACTTCACTGTGCAACATTCTAAAGAAAAGTAGGTTTTTCTCTATCTTTTCCTCTTTTCAAGGAGAACGGTAACATTTTGTGTCTTAATAATTAATGACAGAGAACCAGGGATTTAGCTCAGTGGTTCCAGCACCTACTTTGCAACCGCAAGGCCCCGGGTTTGATCCCCAGTAACAACATACAGCAATGCTGGGCATGGAGACTCACACACCCCCACAATCAGTACCACATACCACAGTGCCAGACATGGTGGCTCATGCCTGTAATCCCAGCACTTGGGAGGCAGAGGCAGGAGGATTGCTATGAGTTCAAGGCTGAGCTCAAGGCCAGCTTGAAGTACAATAGTGAGACCCTGCCTTTAAAAAGAAAAAAAAATTAAGGACAGAATCAAGGAATATATTTTTTTAAATGAGTCATCGGAGTTTCTAATCAATTAGTTTTCTTTAAACTTACAGAACTAGAACATCTGGTGACCTATAAGATAACAGAGGTATGTATCAGAAAAGGAAACCACCCAAAATTATAGTTCCTTTGGTGTTTTCATAATTGACAGGACTCTGAACAATTCCTCATATGAGCCTGTGGCTGGAACCCCCTGGGCAACAGACCTACTGGCAATAGCCTCCATCTCCTTTGCCCAATTTGAAAAATTTTGTTCCCTTGTTCTAATAACTTGTCCTACTGAAATGACAAGGAACAAACCTGGATTCTCGGTTACTGCAGCAATATGAACTTAACAATGGTGGCAACGAGGATAAGAGGTATTTATTTGTCCTCTAAGAATTCCATGGGTAACTCAGAATGAATGCTTTGTCATGTTGGTAACTGTATGCTATGTACTTTCTATCTTCTGTCTTTAATCCTTCATATCTTTTGATTCAAGATGGGCTACAAATCCATCAGACATCAGTTAACTCTGAGAGTCTTTGAGGAAAATTTTAAATTTCTTCCTATGTGTGTATTTGGGATACCACATAGGAAGAATCTTGTGATCATACCTTCCATGCTAATTGGACAACCACATTTGAAGTAAGACTTTTTCATGGCATTGTTGACATCGAGCGGCAGGTAACTGATGAGGGATATGAACTTATAGCATGCTATACTGTAAGTCCTATCACTTACAGTTGAGTGTGTGAAATCATTTCAATAATATGCACCTCTGAAAAATTTCAGCAACTTCACACTGATGACCCATTAGTTCTCAGTTTTTAAAAGTAGGGCACAACGTTTTTATAACACCGCTGTTCTTGATCTTAGTCTAGCTTTTCCTCTTGATGGTCTTTGGAAATACACATTTCATAGCACTTAAGTTTTATCGAATAAGATTACAAGGATATTTTGAGATCATTTTTCAAGTGTTAATTTAAAATTTTATACCGTCCAAAGTAACTAATGAGTTTCTGAACTTTTGGTATTAGTAATGGTACTGCCTGCATATATATTTGAATATATGTTTTAAATCCAAGTAATTGTTCTTTATAGAACCCTGAGTGATATTATGTTTTGTAGAAAATATATACCTTTTTTTTAGACAGTTCTCACTATGTAGGTCAAACTGACCTTGAACTCACTATGTAGCCAAGGCTGGTCCCAAACTTGTGGCAATCCTCCTGCCTCAGCCTCTGGAGTGCTGGGATCACACGTGTGCAAACATACACCCAGCTGTGGGAGAAAATGTATTTTTAAAACAATAATGATAAGATGATCTTTACCTCAAGCTATTTGATGGCCTGGAAAGAGGGTTACTAACTTTCCTGAGGAATCAATGTTAAATGATTTCTATCCTTTTATCTTATCAGTGGCCTTTATTTTCACCTCATAAAGCACTTTCACTCAACTATTCGTTCACTCAATATGTGAGGCTCCTATATGACTGTGTTTGTAAATATGAGTCTATTCTCTGACACAGTACAATTCATCAAGCTTTCATTCATTTTTCCTAGTAACAGAAAGCTCATGAGGCAATTTATTATGAGCTACATAACGAGGAGTGTCCTTCATGATATACGTGATTAAATTATTTTTGGAAGAAATTCTTTGTCCTTACTTTAAGTGTTGGTGATGAATGACAATAAAAGGAGGTTCACTGGCAATGTTCTCTTTCATCCATATCCTTTTCCTCCTATTCATTTTAGGTTCTCCACTTTTCTGCAAGACTTTAAAGACTCTTATTTGATGACCTATATATATGCACAACATCTTTTTCTTCTAGTGCAGCCCCTTCCCTAAATTAAGTCCCTGTATCTACAGAGTTACCACTCTTCTTTAAATGTCTTTTATTCTCATATCTGAGTTACTCATATTTGAGTTTTTCATATTAAATAAAAGAGGCAATATTTCCTTTATAACTCTCATTTATTTCACTTGGCATCTAATGTTTTCCACCAAATGACTCAAATCAAAAAACAACAAATTCTGGAGAAGCTTCAAGGAGATCCAACCCTCCTACATTACTTGTGGGGATGTGAACTGGTACAGCCACTGTGGAAATCAGTATGGATTTCCCTCCAAAATCCAAACCTGGTATGTTGAGTATCTTCTCTAAATAGCTAACATTATAATGTTACAGTGATATATGCATATTCCTGTTTATAACAGCACACACAGAAAACTATTGAAGCAACCTCAATACCCTCAACAGAAGAACAGATTTTAGAATCATGGTATATATAATAGAGTACTACTTAGCCATCATAAGTACTGTTCATCTTAAATTCTCAGTAAATCAAAACCTCTCTCTATTGCTTCTTCTTATGGTGTATTAACCAAGGGCAGAGCTCCTAGGAAACAGTTACTCTATTCATTTATCAGTTTTAGCTTTTTGTCTAGTTTTCTCTAAAAATAGAGTGAGAGAATATGTAGATGAGCTACACTGAGTTGCACAGAGTTGTTATATGTGCTACAAGAGCTGCTCCATCTGGGGAGGTAACTGCATTTAGAAGCAAGAGCTCAGGTTCAAGAAGGTGTTGTTTAGAGATAAATTACAACTTATGTTTGAACCCACATCGACAAAGTTTCAACATATCCGATTTTTGAGCCCTCAAAAAATAAGAAAGAGTATGATTCATTAAATCTCAGCGACCATAGTCTGTAACCATGTGGTTTAAAAGAGAGAGAGAGAGAGAGAGAGAAATTAACAAGTGTGTTTTCTCTTGGGAAGAACATTATGCTAAAAAACTCCAAGAAAAGAGTAAGAAATTTTAGGCTACAAAATTTTGAGGGTAACAAGCATGGGACGAATGCACTACATACAAGAAATAGAGGTACAAATATAAATAAGCTGCTGAAACTACTATGAAGTAGTCGCATAGTGAAGCTCTTCAGCACTGATAACAATGAACGAGTCTACACCACAGTGTGGATGAATATTCCAAGTAGAAGTCAGAAAAGAAAATGTTCATATGAAAATTTTTTTGTTTAAGGCAAAAAAGCAAGCAGAGCTAATTTACATTGAATAGATGAAAATGGCGGCTGCTTTTGAAAGAGTGCAATATTAGGAAGGGGATACAAGGAACACTTCGAGCACAGTGCTTACTATTAAAAAAGAGTTACAGTGGTGATCATTTTTGAACTATTTTTACCTAATATGTATACTTTTTATAGGCATACTTCACTAAGAATGTCATAAGCTTCTGAGTATAAGAAAGGGTCGTAAGAGTCCTATAGAGATAATGGAATAAATGATAAGAAAAAGTTATTAAAGTCTGAGACAGTGGGAGAGAGAGACGAGGGTCGGTGCAGGGGCAAGAATATATTACATGGCTGAGTCTAATATACTTAGGTACTTCTTTTTTTTTTTTTTTTTGAGACAAGGTCTTGCTTTTTATAGTTCAGGCTGGTGCTCAGCTTAGCCTTAAACTCACAGCAATCCTCCTGCCTCTGCCTCCCGAGTGCTTGGATTACATACGTGAGCCAGCATGTCCAGCACTGTGGTATGTAGTGCTGATTGCTGGTGTGTGTGTGTGTGTGTGTGTGTGTGTGTGTGTGTGTGTGTGTGTATCTTCACGCCTGGCATTGTTGTATGTGGTTACAGGGGATCAAACCCAGGCTCTTGCACTTGCAAGGCAGGTGCCAGGACCACTGAGCTAAATCACTAGCCCATACTACTTAGGTACTTTTTAAAATTGATTTTATTGGTATATTTTATATATGCATTATAATTAATTCATCATTGAGAGTTTGAACCTGTTCATGATGCATCTTGATTCTCATTTTTCCCATGCCCTTGTCCTCCCTATAACCCTCTGTCCCTATTTGCATACTTTGTTTCCTTTTTTTTACTATCAATTTTTCCCCATCTTTACTTACCCCTACCCCCTTTCTCTTTTTCTTTTACACATTTTCTTCTATTTCACATTACCTATCATACATTTTGGCATTTATTTACAACTTCAGTGTTTATAGTAAAGATACAGTATTTATGCACATATCCAATTTATTTCATTTATGAGTATGTCCTCAAGGTACATCCATCTGAGTAGAGATGGCTCAAATTTATCATTCTTTATGGCTACATCATCATAATCTTCAGTTCCTTCTTTATGCTTCTCTCTTCTTCCTCCATGAAGATTTTTCCATAATTTTACTAATTTGCTCCTTATTCTATATTGGGAGAATCCAGTTACATCTCTTTTCATCATTTTTTACATCTCTATATCTCTTCTGACACATTCAGTTCTTCAGAGAAAACCTCTTTGTTATTTTCCTCTGAGCTCCCCCTGTAGTCACCTGTGAGCAAGTCTGTAGTCTGTTGAAGGAGTAAGTTAATGAATGAGCACATGAGCTCAGATCCAGATGCTGCCATCCAAGAGCAGCAGACGGGGCTGCAGGATGAGAAACAGCATGTCTACAAGTGATATCAAGTAACGAATGACAACTTAAAAAATTTATCAAAAGTGGATAAATTTTTGTGCATTTAAAAAAAAACTCATGAGAATTTGAAAATTATACAGATATAATTGGCTAATTTGTTTCCTTTCTCCTGTATATATATATTAATTTAATATATATATATGTATATATATATATATATATAAACAAGCATTCTATGTAAGCAAATTTAAAACCAATTATCATTTAAAAGATTAAAGGATTATGCTTTTAGTCATTAAAAATATTCTTCTAAGGGAAAAGTCAGACTCAGAAGAATGTATGTGTCAAAAAAAGCTTGTTTTTTAATGCCTTGCTGTAATCATCTTTTAACTTTTAATTCCAATGCATTGTTTTACCATAGGTGATATCACATAATTATATTTTAACTCTTGAAACATGAAAAACCATTAAAATATTCATTATGAGTAGATTACTCCACTGGCTAATATAAGTAATCTATTTACATTTATTGCAATGTCGTATATACTGTATACATTCATATCAGCATTTCAATTAGTTATTTAAGGCTATTGGCAATACAGTCTACTATTCATTTCCCTGAAATTGAATACATCTGGGGGATTGCAAACATTACCACACTTGTACTAGTCCTTCAGCTACTCTGATAAATGGTTTTGTGTTTTGTTTTCTTTTTCTTTTTTTAATCAGCTGGGAAAAGTCAGGTGACAAATGATTTCCATTAGCTTCAGCAGAATGGAAACAAAACAGATCAATACAAATGATTTGCAGCAAGTTTGGGTCATAAATTTCTTTTGCCCCTCTCCCCCATATATCATTTTAATATAGAAGCTTTTTCTTTTCATACCAGAGGAAAAAGTAATTAGAGAATTCAAAATCCTACTCACAGGAAAGCATCTCTGATTGAAAGTGAGATAATGTTAACAAACTATTAATTTTATCCAGTAATACATAACAATATTATTTTTAAATATGGTAAACACTAAAAATGTAAATGAGTCAAATTTCAGAAAATTAATTTAACCTATAAGTTCTGTATTAACCAAAAATTGCTTAGGTTGACAAAGTGATGTTTTTATTTCAACATTAATTTAAGATTGTTTTCATTGGTTAATTTTTTCTTTAGTCTTATTTCTTAAGCATTCTTCATACTTAGTTTTTGTTGGAAAAAATACCACCACTTTCTTGCTTCATGGTCAAAACATGTATTTTACCTGTGTCCATCATATTTCAATATTAGCAAATTACAGAAAAAAAAAGCAAGGTAGGAAGGAAAAATACAAATCAAATGACAAAAAAGCAAATGAGGGTTACTTTTCCTTTTATTTGAATTATTCCTAAATAAAGTGGTGAAGGAATTTTCAAAGACCTATTTACCCAGGAAGTCTTGGCAGTTTAATAGAGTTATTTATACATACATTTTGTAGAACCATAAAGATCTGAACAAAAAAATTGACATTCAAACAACATGCACCAAAAGCATCTTTCTGAACAATGTTCTCCATACCACGGGAAAATATATGAAGCCAATCATTGCAATAACAGGATTCCCTTCTGCTGCTAGTATGAAAAGTTAGTTTTTGCCTCAGCAATGAGAAGGTAGTCCCAACTCACCACTACTGGCTGAGAGATGGCAAGAGGCAGTGTCTGAGATGCACTAGGCTCTCACCTCAGATTGGACATTATTTCTGTATGGACAAGGCCAAAGAGGTGACATCCCAGCCTCCATGGCCTTCCTGAAAAGCCAGGTAACCTTTCACAAGATTATCAGAAATTATTTTAATATTCAAATTACAGCAAGAGATAGCACTTTATTATTCTTTCATAGCAAGACAAAAAAAATGTCAATCTGAGTTGGAAATCGTAAGAGGAAACAAGTCTATGGTCTACTTATTTTGTAATCCAAATAGCTTTAAAGGGTTCAAAGTCTTTGGTGGGGGTAGTGTATAGAGAAAGGTGGTCATGACTACATAGGACTAGATCTTTTGAGGGCAGATGTTCTAGAAATGTTTCAATTGTTCTCAATAAGTTCAGCTAATTTCTCTAAGCTTGTTGTATGTTTTTTTGAAGAAAGTTCAGAACTCATCTGAAAACATGAGTCTCAGTTTAAATTCCATTTTTTTAATTTCCTGCAAGATGCTGAAAAATGATAGAAATTGTTAGTCTTTGGGTTATCTGAAAATCAGGTAAAATAATCTTCATTCATTCTAGTCCTCAGTGCTTGTAAGCATCTATTTTTCAACCTGTCCTGATGAATCCAAATAGTGTAACATAATATTAAGAGCCTTGGTGTTCAGAACCACATAAGCTGGATTCAAATCCAGACTTCGCAATTTACTAGGTGTATGTTCATGGAAAGGCTATGTAACCTCTCTGTGATATTTCCTCAATTGCAAAATGGAGCCAAGAACCATATCTACCTAACAGAATTGTGGTAAGGATTAAGAGCTAAAATAGAGAACTGCTCATAAGTATACTTGGACCATGAGTCCTATCTACATAGCGATTATTATTCTTCCTTCTATTAATGTAATTATTAATATTGGTGTATATATGAGAATAGCAAAGAGAGGAGCTAAAGGTTTGGGAGATAGTAACAGAAACTTATAAGTCTCATAAAAAATAAAAAAGAAAGAAAATCTTTTTGCAAAGAACAATGTGCTATTGCCTTCCAGGTATTTACTGACATTTATGAAGCACTAGAGAACTTCTATTTGGTTCAGGGGAAGGAAACTGTTGTGTAAAGATCCTAGCTTACCTGAGACTCCTACACCAAGGAGGACTAGTGTAGGAGTATTTGTCAGTAGCTTTAGTTGTGTTTCCAAGCAGTAGTCAGCATTAACCACCACAAGAATAAACGATATTCAACATGTTGTCCACTACACATAGCAAGTGACTGTCCCCCAGCCAGTATCAGACTGCAATCATGTGAATTTCTCCCAGGAGGGAATACACAGCTAAAGATTTTTTAAACTACAAATACTGCTGACATAATAAAATGGTCAATGGTTTGATGGCACTAAGTGTTGAGATTTGTCATGGCAATAATAGAACAGCATTGCCTCTATTTGCCAGCATTTGCCACCTTCTTTCCAAGAACCCAACTTTAAATTACCTACTTTTTGTCTCATTGGTCCTTCAATTTTCCTGTCTCCTATCTATACATGTGGCCCTCCAGCTAGGCTGTTTTCCTGAAAATTGTGTCAAATGTCTTCTTTTCAGAGTCTTCAAAGAAATTTTTAAAAATAACATACCTAACCAATGGTTATTCTTGCAAGATATCTCATACAGAATTTTGATCTTATATTATTCTATAATTATTTTGTCCATTGTCTGAAGTCATTTTGCTTCATTTTCTTTTGTTTTAAATATCATATAACTTTCATAGTTCTTACTGGAACTATTCAACCACAGCAAGCCACTTTTTCTTAGCCAGAAGCAAAATCATTCTTTGCTGTAAATAGTGGGAATTGGGCTTTAAAGTCATTATTGACTCAGTTCATTCATCATATACAAGCAACTGGGTTTTGAATCATATTTGAATTCAAAATGTTTTATGTTAACCATAAATTATTCAGAAGTATTCTGTGGCTTAAAGCTTACATTACAATGACTCTTTCTGAACACTACCTGTTTCCTTCAAAATTTCTCACATTAGACGAAACCTGAAACCATTTATCCCTTTCAAGTCCCTCTCTACATCTTTCCTTTCTTGGCTGAGCTGATCTCCTTCACAATGAGACCATTTATTTTTCTGAAGAGCCAGCATTGCACATGTGCCCACCCAGAGCACCGCCTTTCCAGAGTCCTTCATTCTTCAGCCCATGGAATACAACTCATATACTGATAAGGAACTCTGCCTATGTGGGTATGATTTAAAGCATAAGGAGAATCACAAAAATTTACAATTTTAGTAAGTGATAAGGAAGCACTTATGTTACTTTCTTTGGAAAAAAGAGAAAAAAATAGAAGCCTCCCTCACATAAAATGTGAATTATAAGGGTGTGGAATAAAATCCCAAAACCAAACCCTAAGTGACCTGGAAGTTAATTAAAATAAATATTTTATAACTTCAGGATATATCCACATTTCAAACAGAACACAAAAACACTGCTCATTAAATATCAGGCAAATTCAGAGGTATGTGCAAGCATATTCATAACATTACCATCATGGTCATATCCTAGAAAGTATATTAATTCCCCTTACAGTGAAAACTGATATGTACATTTTGCTGTATTAAGAAACTGAAATATTTTCCAATAATCATAAGAAAATGGACCTACAGCCACATATATTAATTTGGAGTAAACGTCACAAGTATATTACTGAATAGTAGAATCCAGGCCAAAAATAATATATAATGTGTTATTCTATTTACACAGTACTCAAAAAATAAATCAAACATCTATTTCATTTAGGCATGTATTAGTAGGTAGTAAGTTTACAAAGAAAGAAAGAGAATAATTACCTTTAAATTGTGAGTAGTGATATTCTTTAGGAAGAAAAGGAGCAGTTGGTGATTATTAGGAGTTTTAGGGTGCTGATACTATTTTACATGTCAGCCATGAAAGTAGTTCGTGGGCTGTTCACTATATAATTAATGTTTGGCTCTGCATTTAGATAGTACAGTTTTTCTGTATTTTTAAATTATGTTTAATGAAGGTATTAACATACTGTCATTCAATTCTTTTATTTGCCACATATTTTTCTTTACCAACTTTTGCTGACATAACTTTACACAAAAATGAGTCAACTTCATCAGGAAAGAAAAAGGAATAGAAGCTATTAAGTGATGCCGAGGAAAGTTCTCTCTCTGAGGGAAATTTCATGGCAAATGTTCACTGCTGGTTCAGTAGAGAGAGGTCATGTTTAACTAGCCTCTAAAATTATTTGAAATATTACATCCATAATAGATGATAAAAATTCAATGATGTAGTAGTCTTGTATTTTTCTCCAGGCAAATAGCCATGCTACATGAGAGATTAATGACTAAGGTAGCACATTATTGAATAAAAGATTAGAAGTAATGCTAGATAGAAAATTGACAGGAGTGTGCCTTGTATTCACAGTCTAAAACCATGAAACTCTCCTTTGGTTTTTTTTAATGGAATATTCTAATTATAAGAAGACAGCTAGCCTGTCAGAACTGCTGAGGCTTTGAGGACTACAGGAGTCACGGATTCTGAGATTCATTTAATTTTCTATCCTCGGGGCCACATATTCAAAAGTTGTTAGAATCCTCTTTCTTTTATCTCTCTTTCCTCTTGCCTTCTGCCTTTTCTTGTCTTCTTTATTTGTCCCTCTGTCTTTACTTAAATACACATTTCCACTTCTCTGTTTGAAGAAGGAACAAAAAGCTCTCTAGCTAAAGGGCAACATTACTCGATCAGTAGCCAGCATACTCTAAGTAGAGTGTGAGTAAAATTTTTGAAAATAAAGACCACTATCCTATTTCTGAAATTCAGAAACTTAGAAACTTGGACACAAATTGAATCAATTAAAAACATTCAGTAAGAATCCACTACTTATCATATAGTATAATTTCTTTCTTAGTAAAGGAAAAGGAGAAATGGAATAATAAAAATATTATAACAGTTCCATGGAAAACATATTTTCAGAGCAAAAATCATTGAGAATAACAATGGGAAATACACCGTGTATCATGATGCTAAAAGAAGATATTTTTATTGCTTATCTATCTCAAAGCATTTCCTAATAATACTATACCTTTTGCATAAAAGCAAAGTAACTCACAGTATGATTTTGAATAATTTTATCCTATTTCACACATTGAGTCCATCATTTTCTTGGGAGCTCCCTCCACGTGGCCATTCTTGCTTAGCACTGTTTGTGTGGCTGGTAGCCCTATGGGCTGATATTATGAAGTCTTATGCCCATATTTTATCTCACATGATTTTGACATCAGGATATATGTCTCTGCCTTTCTTCCAAGATTTTTATTTGACTCCTAAGTATACCACTGAGGCTCCTCCTTCATTCATCCATGATCAATCTAGTATCTGCTTTAAAAAAGTCCTGATTTTTTTGAGATAAATACCCCAATTCAGTACAATAGTCCTCGTAAAACCAGATTTGCAAATTTTGAAGAAAGTCAATGTGAATCGTCAAATTACTCATGAATGAATAATGAAAACAATCCATATGGTAAAATACACATCTTCATGACAGAAGAGTTGTATGATGATAATGATGATGATGATGACAATGGCTTTGATGCTAAAGTTTTTGTAACAGTGAAACTGAGCAAGATAAGACTAATGCAGACCCACACTTTTTAATATATATTCAATAAAAATTAAATATTCAATACTTAATTTTTGTGAATTTTTCCTGTTAAGTGCTTATTATTTAATAAAACTCAAAACTAAATTTGATAATTCATCAATAGAAATATTCTAAATAGACATGGATACAACACACCCATTTTATGTCCCTTTTTAACAAGATTAATGTTATGCTTCACAGGTCTTAAGTCATCTTAAACACTTCACTAATATATTATTAGCTTTTCTAGTGTATTAATGTTAATTTTGACCAAAAGATTATTAGAAAACCAGTAAAATCCAAAAGCATAAATTCTTATTATTTATATTATGAATGTAAAAATTCATAAATTAATCACAAGTTTTCTGTGTATATGCCCTATGAGAGGAAATCACTCATAACAATACTTCTTTTCTTTGAAATTGATTTTATTGATGCCTTTTATATATACATTATGATCACATTCAACCTTGAGGTTTTGAACATGACAAAACTTGATTCTTATAATTTTGATAAACATCTAGAACTAGGTTATTTGCCTCTACTTTGTACACCATTTATTTTAAACTACTATTAATGTACAGTTATTATTTTTACTCTTTCTGTGTAACAGAACATTCTGTGGTGATGACACTCTCTGTATTTATGTTCTCTAGCAGTTTAGCCATTGGTGAGCCTCATGTGGTCCTGAAGCACTTAAGACATGGAGAGTCTTAACTAGAATGTAGCGAATAGAATCAAAATATCATGTGTCAAGAACTGAGTGCAAAAAGTAGACTGTGACTATTCTTAGTATATCACTAGCACTGAATTCATGTTGAAATACTACTTGGGATATGATAGGCTGCATAAAAATTAAAATTCACTTCATTTACAGATATCTTATAAGTAGTGGCTACTCAAAAACATTAGATTTACAGATATGGTTAAAATTTTTAAAACATTATATATCTAATAACACTATATTAACTATCTGTCTTTTTCTTTTGCAGTACTGGACATTTAAAACATGGCCACCACAATGAATGCATATTTATTTTATTTTGAGACAGATTTCATTCAGTCACTGAGTTACTCAGACTGTGCTCAGATTCATCCTTCCACTTCATCCCTCCAAAGTGCACCACGACAAAAACAATATTTTATGTGCCACATTTTGTGTATTATACGTGAAGTTCACATTTTTTAATTTTTATATTACTTTATTGAATTTTTTCAAAATTAATCACATGCCATGTTTTGCAAGTTTTTGTGTCTCATATTTTTACCTTAGTGCATCTTACAGTTGCTGATGTTATCACTAATAAGTAGTGATTTTAAGTAAGCTTGCCACAAAGGAATGCAGTGCAGTAGATCACAAGGCCTTTAGAAATCACTACTAGTAACACTAAATAAAGTATTAGCTCATTTTGGAACTACTAGACAAATAAGGTGATTCCAAGGATGATAACTATCCAGATGAGAGTATCAGTAAGTACTTAAATAGAATAATTCTCTCTAAGAAAATAATTTATATGAGTCATTCTCTTTTAATACCACTTAAATAAACCTGCAATGCTTATTTACTCAGGATAAGAAGTAATTTTAATATTTTGAGGTTTATTGAAAACAATTTTCCAACTTATAATCAGATAACTGTTTTGACTTGCATGTTTATATTTGTAGGAAGAAATAATTGTGAAATATTTTAAATTAAACTTATTTTTAACCTGGCACACAAAATGTTCAAGTTTTATACATTAAGGAAGTAAATGTGATGTTTCAATATGGTATACATTGTGCAATGTATGAGAATAAATTAATCTTAAACATTTATCATTTCTCTATTTTAAAAACATTTAAAATTCATCTAGCTCTTTGAAATATAGTTAACTGTTATAAATATAGGAGCTATTTCTCCTAACTGTAATGTAATATCCACTAGTCAGTTTTTATCATCTCCAATTCTGTTCTGATTTCGTCTGCTTTTGATCACCATTCTAATTTCAACTTTTTTAGATTCCACATAGAATGAGGTCACAAGGTACTTGTCTATTTGTATTTGTATCTTGATCACTTAGATCCATCCATAAAGTCACGAATGATGGAATTTCACTTGTTTTTTATGAGTGAATAGTACTCCATTATATGCATGGATGCCATTTTCTTCATGTATTCATCATTTAAGGACATTTAGACAGTTTCCAGGGCTCAGCTACTGTGCACAGTGCTTCGGTGAAACAGGAGTATCTGTGGTTCTTCATCATGCTGGTTTCATATCCTTCGGATAAACCATTTTCAAAGTTATGGGATTGCTGGACCATATGTTAGTTCTTTCTTTTTAAAAAAACTTTTGATGGTCCTCTTACTGTACTGTAATAGCTTGTAACCAATTCTTGCCAACAAGGTACACTCTGTGGAATTTTGCATGTATATTTTGCAACCTACTGTTTTGTTGAATTCATTTGTTTGTTCTAATCATGAAGTAATGGGGGGATAAGGTGCAATATATGATCCTGTTTTTTACAAACAGTGACTACTTGACTGTTTGGGGTTTTGTTTTGTTTTGTTTTGTTTTGTTTTGTTTTTACCAATTTGGATACCTTTAATTTCTTCCTGTATTCTGGTTATTCTGAATTAATACTGTCTGAACTTTTTTATAAAAATGGCGAATATGGTTACTACTTGTTCTCAGTATGCCAGCCTTTAGTCTTCGTCATACTGATGAATGCCCCTTCTTTCTAAAACTAAATTATTAAGGAGTTTTATCATGCAGCTTGTTTGATTTTATCAAATGCATTATCTGCATCTTTGAGATAATCTATATATGACTTCTATCTTGCTTAGTTGTAGTGTGTCATATCCCTTGTTTGCATCTTTAAGGTAAATCATATTTGGTCATGTTGAAAAATCAACTTAATATGTAGTTTGATTCAGTTAGTAATTTCATGGGGAATTTTGGATTTAAGTTTATCAAGGATATTAACCTATAGTTTTCTATTTGTTGATGTTTGTTTGTCAAGTGAAATAGTAATAGTGTTGAGTTTGTCAATGCTAAAGAAATAATTGTTAAATTAATTAGTCAATTAATTTTTAGAGTACAATTCAATATCCAGATGTATAAACATTTTAAGTCCAGGAATAATGTTCTATGTCATTTAATGTAGCATGTGGAATAAATTATTAAAATGAGTATTACTAGATATTTTATGTAAGCAAACAGAACATTTTCCAGATTTTTAAGGTCAATCATACTACTTATGTTATTCAAACCTGAAATGTATTTGAATTATGTGTGATTCACCAACTATGTGAAAATTTTACTATAAATCTAGTAATGCAATATTGACTAATTAAAATCAAGATGCAATCTTATCACCAAATACACATAAAATTTAAAACTCTGTTTAAGAGATCATTTTGACTCCTTTAAGTATCATAATTATTTATGTATTTTTAAAGAAAATAATCCCTATCTTCAAAGAAAACATGATTAAGGTGGAAGCTGGACAGAATCTACTTTGAAAAAAAGGAAAATTTCATAATATCATTGTTCTATTTTTATGAAAATTACATTAATTTTTAAATATGAGTTGGTTTTCAAAACAGCATGGTGTTTTGTGGGTAAAATATCACATAAATAACATGTGTTTATAACAATGCACATTGCTAGGAAAGGAGCATGGATAATATCAAGATCACTCTTTATTTTCCCATTCACAAGAAAAGCCTGAATGCAACATAGAGAAAAAAAGCACTCCATTGTGGATTACTCCATGGAAATGCTTCCTGGCCAGCAGCAGGATCCTGAGGCAAACTTGTCAATTTCTGTACCACATGAAAGGGTGGGTGTGAAGAGTGTTCTTCTCATATCTTATTGTAACTGATCAGAGATTAACAAATGGTTCCAAAAGAACAAATACCCACAAAATGAAGGAAAAATTATTCTATGTGCATCAAGAGATTTTCTTTTAACCACTGCCATTCCACCTCCATAGAATGAATTTGAAAGTATCTGGCCATCTTAAGTATTTTTGGTATTGCTTTCATCTTGATAAGACCAGTCTATCTGATCTCATTTTAATGGACTTGACAAGTAGTTGGCTTTAGAAGAGTAATCAGGATATATATGTTACTGAAATCATATTCATGTGATGAAAACCCTAATCTTACAGTAGAGTATCTGAAAAATGGAAGAAAGTTAAACTGGAGGATTAACTGGAAATCTGAAGCAGGTGGAGAGATGAGGACAGATGAAAGAAATGTGAAATCACCTCAGGAAGTACTTACGTTCTAACCCTTAAGTCAAGAAATCATGCGTTCGATGCTGTGTTCACTGAAACACATTTCATCCTCCTTGCACAGCAGGCTTTCAAGGAAAAGAGCTGCCTAGGGATGCACTTCAGAACTTTGAATTCATCTATCACGGTGATCTCAGGACTTACCTCAAAATACTACATTTACTTTGTATTAAAATTTAATACTATTCAACCACCAGAAAAAAATCACACTGGCAACAATTCCCTAAGGAAGTACATTCCCCTATGGGAATCAATTTTTATCTCGTTATTTCATTTTATTGTAAAAGACATAAGCTGACTGCAAGGGAGCTCTGTAGGTAGCTACAGTCTGTGGTTGTAACTCCCTAAGACGTACTTCTATAAATAATCCTATTTTAATCAAAAGAATTTGTTGAGATTTCCTTTAAAAGTTTGTAGGCCAACTGTAGACTAACTGTAGGCCATCTGTACATCTGTAATCCCAGCACTAAGGAGGGTGAAGTAGGAGAACTACCATGAGTTTGAGGACATCTTGGGCTACATAGTGAGTTCAAGGCCAGCATACACTACACAGCAAGACCCTGTCTCAAAACAAAAATTAAAACCAACTATTTTACTCATTCATATGAAAATAAAGTGGGAAAAATCTATAAGCAAATTTTATAGCCCTTAATTAATGTTGATCATACTACATTCCAATAGATAGAATTTAAGCAAAAAAAAAAAAAAA
>PVIR01025225.1:0-25089 GCA_004026965.1 Petromus typicus | reverse complement strand
TGTTGACCTTCATGAACACTCATCTTTAGGAATTTGTGAAATTGGAGGGGCCTCAGTTTCTGCACCTTGAGCAACCTTTTTGTTCTTTGTGTGTATACACTCTCCCATCTTAGAAACGTGAATAAGAATAGTGCCTACCATATGTGGTTGTAAAATTAAAGTCCAGAGCATCTAAAGCCCATAGCAAAGATCTGCAGCAAAGTGTCTAGGCTTTCTTAAAATGTATAAAGCGACGATTGATTTGAAGTCACCAGACCCAAGCCAATTCTGTGTCGTGCTTTGAAGCTGCCCAGATTGACAGGACACACAGAGAAGAATGTGTAACTGTTGCTTAGCGCTTGGACCTTTGGGCCAGGAGCCACTTCTAAGTAGAACAAAGAGGGTGAGAAGGACAACACAGCCCTTGCAGGGCAGCCTGGAAATTCACACTTCGCAGCTGGCTGAGGACCAGGGTGAAGGAGGAGATGCTGCAAGGGAAAGGGAGGCGTGAAAGAGGAAAAGGAGAGGGGGAAAGGGAGGGAGAGAAGACAAAGGGGAGGGGAGAGAGGATGAGAGAAGGGAAGATCTGCTCAGACACCTGCTCGCTTCCTACTGCTGCTGCTGTAACACACTAACACAATTCCCTGCTGACAACAGCTCAGAATTATCGTTCAGTTCTGGAGGCCAGAAGCCCACATGAGTCTCCCTGGGCTAAGGTAATGTTTTGGTGAGAGCGGCTCCTTTTGGAGGATACAGAGGAGAAAACATTTCTGTCCTTTTC
Source organism: Petromus typicus (assembly GCA_004026965.1). Classification (NCBI taxonomy): domain Eukaryota; kingdom Metazoa; phylum Chordata; class Mammalia; order Rodentia; family Petromuridae; genus Petromus; species Petromus typicus. The sequence goes on along the minus strand of PVIR01025225.1, from coordinate 24,329 downwards.
CAGCATCTAGACGCTACCTGTGTTTCTTGGCTTACAAGCCTTGCTTCATTTGCAGCGATTCCAAACCTTCCTATCTTCCTCCTGGGTTTCTCCTCACTCCCTCTTACAAAGGCCTGGAAGTTCTCCTGGGTTGACCAGAAGAATCGGACGAGCTTCTCACTTTGAAACCTGGCCCATCCTTCACACCCAAGAACCCTCTTTGTGATGCGAGGTAATGTGTTCACAGGCCCTGGAGCCTGGGACCTGGACGTCTTTGTAGGGACATGGTGCTTTGTCGACCACAGGTGTGACATACAGAACCTGAGGCATCCGTGTACTTGATTTTGTCCTTTAGAGGATCATTCTAACATGAAAGAATTCCTCACCTTTTTTATTTCTGCTTCTCTGAAGATCTCTACTTTGCTTAATTAAACCCTCCTCCCCTGCTCACAGAAAAACAACAAAAAATGAGATCCATTTTACTACATGCGTGATGGGCACAGTATATGTGAAACTTGGCTGCTTTTACTATTCACAAGTTTTGAGTCTTTCAAGGCCACTGTATAAGCTCAAGGACTGAAAAAAGGGGTCTGCCGAGGTGTCTGCCATCTGCCTCACTGCAAGGCCACTTTCTAGTTGTGTCTTAGTGACTGTTTACACTTGTATGTGAAGCCTTCATCTTCACTACCTTACAGTGTGACTGCATTTGGAGACACAGTCTCCAGAGACATAGTAAGAACAAGCCCATTTTAGAAATGGCTCTTAACACCCTTGTAGTTGGATTTCCTGTTTCACCTCACTGGATTCCCACCATCTTACCATGCCAACTCCTGACTCTGATCTCTGTTCCGTCTCCATCGCTCTATTAACCTGATATGGCAAAATGTTACACACTGGGTGACTTAAACCACAGACATTGATTTTCTTCCAGTTCTGGGGCTGGAAGACCAAGATCATGATGTTGGTAGATTTAGTTTCTCCTTGAGGCTTCTTCCTGGCTTCTAGGTGACCACTTCTTGCCGTGTCCTCACCTGGTTCCTTTGCTCCGTGTACTCTCTGGTGTGTCTGCCTGTCCTAATTTCCTTCTAAGGACACCAGTGACGCTGGAGTAGAGCTCATTTTGTCGCACTTGTATGTCTGCTTTTATCTAATTTATGGACTAAGACTAATACACGTGTAACCTAGAGCTCATGGTTTAATGAGTTTTGATACATGTAAGAAGGAATATTACAGCCAGGCACAATGGTTCAAGCCCGTGATCCCTGGACTCCCAAGGCTGAAGCAAGAGGAAAGCCCAGCCTAGACAGTGAGACACTGCTTCAGAGAGCAAAGCAAAAACAAAAGCATTTTGATAATCTAATACAGGTTAATGATAGAAGGCGCTAATCACCACTAAGAAAAAGGCCTCATTTTAATTTCATTATGTCTTTACAGACTATATCTCCAAATACGTGCACATTGTAAGGTACTGAGGATTAAGGCTTCGATATATGAGTTTTAAGGAGGGTCTAATTTAATATCATCTGTAACAATTGTGAACCCCCTCCCTTCCCACCAACTTGTTCCCCCCTCCCACAGTACACGCCGGCCCTGGTCTCTTTAATTGCCATGCTGCTCTTTTACTTCCTGGTTTCCTGATGGGACTATAAACAGACCAACTACAGCCAAATGGAAAACATTATGACCTGGTAAGGATCAAATTAGGTAAATTCAGAGGATCTATTTATCAGGCCAAATCATTTGTAGGTCTAGAATAATGTTATTTAGTATTTTCTTCAAAATAACATTTTGGTTCCTGCAAAGATAAGCAACACCTTGCTAGCGTTTGTATAAAAGCCACAAACACAGGAGCAGCACAGGGCTAAAAAGCTGTAGAATGAAATACTGGTGGAAATTTTCATTATTTCATCTCCTATTGGGCAACCACATCAGTCAAAGTTTGGGAGCGGGGACCCTTGTAAGTTTCAGTCTCATTTTTGTCACTAAGAATGTAAGAAAAAGAGTGCAGTGGTCCATTGCTAACACAAGGGCAGCCACACTTTGCTGACAGTACAAACTGAAAGCTCTAGGAGGTTTGGGGCTCTGAAGTAAAGGGGAAACCGAAATTTTGTTGAAAATACACTACTGCTTGTGTAACATTAGGTCTCATAGTATGCAGTACTGGGTGTAACAGAGAAATTCTAGACTTGGTCCTTCTTCTTAGCCTCTGGTGCTAGACTTTCAACTTCCCCGAAACCAAGAGTCAAAAATGAGGGGAAAGGGAAAGATGAATAAAATAAAACTGGAAATCATGAAAAATGAAACAAATCCTTTGAAACCACAAAAGGAAAAGACTGTGGGCTTCCAAAGAATTTCTAGAAAAACAAAGACAAGGCATAGAATCATTGATTCTGCCTCTGGTAGAGAGGCGCTTTCTGTAGTGAAATCAAATAGCCTGAGGTGTCCCTTAGAAGGCAGCTGTGTGGGAGGGAAAGCCCAGAGGTCAGGGAGGGAAGGCATGGTCTCCAGACACTTCTGCCCACTTCAAAAGGAGACAAAAGGGTTACCCCAGAGGCCTTCCAGGCACCCTGAGGCAGGAGGCAGCCTCCACACTCATGCTGTCTCTTTCATCCCCAGGTGGAGAAGAGTGAGATTTTGGCAGAGAAAATATAGAGAGTGAGTGTGTGGGTGTGTGTGTGGGGGTGATGTAGTCAACAGGAGCACCAGAGAAAGATCCATCTCTTCATCAGTACAACTGGAAAACATCTTTTTTTTTTTTTTGGAGACAGGGTCTCGCTTTGTAGTTCAGGCTGGCCCTGAGCTCAGCCTCCAACTCACATCACAGCAATCCTCCTGCCTCTGCCTCCTGAGTGCTGTAATGACAGGCATGAGCCACCACGCCCGGCACTGTGGTATGTGGTACTGATTGCTGCTGGGATGAGTCTCCACGCCCAGTATTGTATGTGGTTACCGGGAATCGAACCGGGGTTCTTGTGCTTGCAAGACAGGCGCCGGAACCACTGAGCTAACTCCCTGGCCCCAAGTGGAAAACATCTTACAGGCTGATATTAATTAGAATTCTATCTTGAGAAAGAAATGGATTACAATTTCAAAAAACCATAACCTCTTCCAAATAAAAAAATTTTCCAAGCCACTTTCTCCTAAGTTTCCATGCATTGACTATCAGCCTCATGACAGTTCCCATTTTTCCCTTTCTTAGTTACAATTTGACTTTTCACATCTTCTTCAGGCCTTTTTCCCATGGCCCTTTAACATACAAAAAAGGATGCATAGCTGCACATGTGTAAAAGAACGAAGGAAAATTAATAAACTAGCAAGAGGATTGGAGGGCAAGTTACAAAAGGAGGGTGAAGAGCTAAATTTATATAACCTAGAAAAAGGGAAGGCTCTGGAGGAACAAGATAAAGTCACACTTCACAGAAGCAATATAAATGAAGGGAGGGAATTATTCATCGTCTCCTAAGATGGCAGGACAGAAGGGCCGGTCCCAAGCCCAGCTTGGGAAAGGAAATTATGATGGATGGTAGAGGCAGGAAATGCGAAGGTGCTCCCGATGTGGATAACATGAGCCCAGACTTCCGGTTCCTGTTCAGTGGACCTGGGGGCTCAGCAAGGTCACGGTTAGCGGAACAGGCCCATGTGACACTTTCCCAACTGAGCTCCCGGCTAGGCGGGCTTAGTCTCCTGCACTTTGATAGACTTTGGTGTCAGGGCAAGAAAAGAACACATACATTTTTCTAGTAGGGATGGATTTCCTCTGAAACTAACTCCAAGAAACCAAATTTCTTTCCTAACCAGAAATAATCTCCAAACATAACACTCTAGGGATGTATGTTGACTTTTAAATTCTGTCTTGCTCTAGTTTTGATCAGTTGGAGCTATCTTCATCTTGGGAAGTATTTGAAGAGCCAGAAAATGATGGGACTCACACTCACTCTCAGCATCACAGCATGGGTAGGTGGAGGTTGACAAAGGGGGCTCAGGGCCACCAATACCTGTCATGCACTGAGTGGGGAAAGAGAAGGCCAGAGGTCAAGGCTGTGTCCTCCTCTCTGCAGCTGAAGAAACCTGGGCTGTGCAATGATGCGATCTTTCCTAAGAAGTGTGTGAATCACAGAAATGATATCAGCCAATCACTCAGCCCAGCCTCTCAACATAGTCCCTGAGATGAGTGAGGCCACGCCGGTGTAACACAGCATACAGCGTGACAGTTCACATTTTCTAAGTGGAAGCAATATAGACTAAGATAATCATAATCTATAAATCCACACCAGTAACATAGTGGTTTATCATCAGTACCAAGCATCACGTACAGTACCTACCTGCAAATACTATACGTTTACAAGACCAGCACTGCAGTGGGTTTGTTTCACCAGCCTTACCATGTCATCACGATGGCCATGACTCTACTAGACAAGAGGACCCACTGGAGCTATATTAATGCTTCCTCACAATCTTGTGGATCACTGTAGTTTGCATAGTCCATTGGTGACTAAAGCATCCTTCTATGACTCATGGCTGTTTGCTTTCTGTCATGGTACTAGGGATTGAACCCAGGGCCTCACACACCAGGCAAGCACTCTCCCAGTGAGCTGTACCCCTGGTGTGAAAGCCTCCCTTGAATGTAGGCTTCCTCACCATCTGTAACAAATGTTTCTGCATAGCTATAGCTGTGGTGTCAGCTGTGGTCCTTCAGGAAACTGTGACTGAGGTGAGCGTTGTGCCCAGACATCTCAAGGCTTGGCCACAGGATCACTTCTGCAATCACTGAGTCAGTTCTGGGCTGCATGGACCTCCTGGCGGTTCACTAAAGTGAGCAGTCAACAAGCGAGGAATGAATGAGAAGCTTCCAGTGAGCCTGAGGCCAGAGCACATCAGAGACCCTTTGTGGGAGTGTCTTTCAGAGATTCTCCTATGTACTGTAAAATATATATTAAAAGCAAGTCATCAGACCCAGCTCCTGTACAAAGGGCAGGAATTACACAAGGAGTAGATAACAGGAAGTAAGCACCTTCGGGAGCTATTTTCATAGGCTGTCCACCATAGCATTAACAAGATAAGAGCATTTAAACAGTGGTTAAACCAGGTGAGGGATGCGAATTAAAATGCCTGCCAGAGTCTGGTAGGTTACATTAATATGTAAAATGAGTCATATATAAGAAAATAAGATTATAGGACTCAGACAAACTGTGTCCATTCTGATGGGCTTAGAATACACAAAATAAAATCTCTTTTAAAAAAACAGGCCAATCTGAAAGAATCTCAGTTGAGGCTACATTTGCACATGACCAGTCCACTACCGTTCTCATTAAGCTGTTGTTCTACATGGATGGCACACAGTAGGGACTTTTTATTTCTACTTCCTCCCATTCTCCTATCAGCTTTATCACTTTCCATCTGGCCAAAGCAAGGGACAGGGAAAATTTCGAGGCTCATAATTCCTAACTCTTTTGAGGGATCAGTCAACATCCAAGACTGTGTTTCATCAGAACACTGAATTACAGCCAAAGTGGGTGTTACGCCTTGTGTCTATCTAATGACAAAGCAACAACCTTGCAAACGAACAGACACAAAAATAAAAGATAACCACCAAGAAATTTTAACAATGTGAATTAGGGACACACCTAGCCTTGTGTGGTCTTAGCGAGGCTTTTTCAAAGGTGGCTGAGTCGAAGGCACATGGCTGATTCACAGGATTAAGGATGTGGGTGCTACCTGCTCTAAGTAGTCAGAGTAAGACTACAGGGGCAGAAAGACACGGTTAAGCTGTTGAGGTATTCCTGTTGCTTCTTGGTGTGGGCATCATGAACTGTTTCTGAGACACCCTCTGCCATGTGCCACCCTGCCTTGGAGGCAGCTGATTATGGACTAAAATCTCTGCACACTCTGAGCTAGATAAACCTTCCCAGTCTTAACGTTGGGTGTCAAGTATTTTGTTTCAGGAATGAAAGAAAAGTAACTAAGACAGCAAGGAATCGCTGATGACTGGTGGCCTGGCTCTCCTGCCCCACGCTTAGCCTTGTTAGGACTCTTCTGTCACACTAAACAAAATGACATTCACTAAGAGGAGGTCATGTTATTTTGAGGTTATACTTTATAACAGAGATTGAGAATTTCTGATCTGAAAATCCAAAATCCAGAATGCTCCAAAATGTGTCACTTTTTGGGTAGCAACATGACATGCAAAATATTTTAGATTGTAGACAATTTCAGATTTTCAAATTAAGGATGTTCAACTGATGAAGTTGAGACAAATAGTCCAGAATCTGAAAGACCTGAGAAGAGAATAGGGACCACTTGTGGTCCCAAGTATTTTAGGTGAGGGACTCTCACACTAAAAGTGATTAGCATATTGCTGTTTCCTTGACAAGAATTCATGGAGCCCCCTGCTGTGCCTGGAGCCACAGCAGCTCTGGTGACACCAAGATGTAAAAGACATGGATGCATGATCCTCACAGAGGATCCACCACGGAGGACATGGTGACAACATAATTTGAAAAGCGCTGGTGAGAAGGGTATACAAAGGTTACAAAAATCACAGGGTAGGAGCAAAGAGGTCACGGGGGAGTACTTTGGGGTGGTTTCAGAGAGTCCTGTGCAGGCCTCAACTGCAGAGGGTAGGATCCACGGCCCCATTTCTGCTTTGATGTCAAAGTGTTTTACAATGGGGTTATCGCATTAATCCTCCTACTGCTCTGGGGTGGCAGGAAAGATGCAGGTATTATTCTGCCTGGTAGGGAGACAGCCAAGTGGAAATCCCATGACTAAAGTAGACATCCTCCTAATGACTGCTCCAGGGCCTAACAAGATCCCAAGGTAGGGGTAAAATCCAGTCTCAGGCAGCTATTGAATAGTTTGGCTCTGGTGTGCTTCAGAGAGGGCTTGCCATGACTCTTCCTACAGCATTTATACTGCACTGCTTGGGGATGAACTATATCATCACCGTGGATGTGGCTAGTAATAAAAACGACGACAACATCATGCACTGTGTAGCACTCTTGAAGTTTCTCATTTGGCAGTGGCATAGAATTTGAATTCAGGAAAATGAAAGCGCCATATTCTTTCATCAAGCCTTAAATGGACTGAATACAGAACTCATATCGAATTAGGGCCATGGATCCTATGCTCTGCAGGTGAGGCCTGCACAGGACTCTGTGAAACCACCCTTAAGTACCCCACTGTAATCTCTTTGCTCCTACCCTGTGATTTTTGTGACCTTTTTCTACCCTTCTCACCAGCGCTTTTCATGGAAACATCGTTGAAGCACCAAGCCCAGGATAAGAATAGGTGCTTATATGGAATATATGTCTACTTAATATCAGTGTAAGAGTCATTTTATTTTATTATGCACTGCTACTGAGAAAAGAAAGACAGCAATTTTTCATTTCTTTCTCTCTTTATCTTACTTCAACTGTCCCTAATTCAGATTTTAAAAAATTCTTGGTGGTTAGCTTGTTTTGTTTTTTGTGCTTGTTCATTTGCAAAGTTGTTGCTTTGTCATGAGATATAAGGCTGTTCAAGCAAGTTTTTGCATGTTGAACACTATACAGAATACTGTCTCAGTTCTCCACCTTCCTTTTTGTCTATCAGTGAATTCAAAACACTGCTTTTCTGTGAACAAAAAGGAGGGGGAAATTCTGTGTTTCCTCATCAAGGAGCTATATAATCAGTCACTGTCTACCACTCCTGAAAAGCAGTTCAAACAGGTTCCATCCAGATTGAAGGCCTATTAAATAATTATCAAAGTGTCAGGAAGACAGCACGGCTAAGACTCAGAGGAGGAGCACACAGAGGCTGACTCTTTGGAATTTTTCCCTCTCTTCCCATTTACTAAACCTAGAGCTGCTATTGACGTCCATGTGTCACACAGCCGTGGGCAGCCCTTGGTGAACTGCAGCCCTCCTGAGCGCAGAGGAGGTCCTCACTATGCTGCTAGCTTAGGAAGGGGTGCATTTTTTCCCCAGCGGAGCTGCCCAGACATCACAGTTTGCAAATATGAGCACTTGTTTCAGGACTAAGTGACTCACGTGTTCTGGCTGCATGTACACGGACAGCTTGCCCCTTTGACCTGGGTCACTAGGCTGGTTTGACGTGGCTGTCATGTTTGTCATGTATGTCAAACATAGCGGTAAACTCAGAGCCTGATTTTTTAAAAATTTATTTTTTCTTTGACTCCTTTTTGTTCTGTTCCTGCCTTGTTCAAAAAAGCAGACCCAGAAAGACCCAAGCTAGTCCCTTCTGAAAATGAGCAGGCACCAGCCTCCTCTTCTACCCATGCCCTTGGCCCAGGCTCTCTGAGAGGTGACCCCAAAGGTTATCTTTGAGTGTGCAGCTCTCCTGCCCCAAGTGGAGTCCTCTACATTCACTCCTGCTAGAGACGCAAGTGGCCAGTGAATGTCCTGTTCAGGGCAGGTTTGGAACTTATCATAAGAGAAATCTCTGAGGCGGCACTACATAAAAGCATGTGAAGGCAAAGGGTCAACAGCAGAGGTTGAAAATGGAGTAGGAAGAAATGGCATTCACAGGCTCTGTGGTTTTTGTGTCTCCCTCCGATGGCACCTCACTCTTCCCGTGTCATTTTCGATTTCGACTATTCTTGTTTTCATGTCCACGGGAGCAATGTGAGGGGCACCGCACTGATTGTTGCTGAGGTTTTCTGCCCCTGGATTAAAGTGGCCAGCTCAGTTCTTTGGTTTTTGGTTTGCTTTTTCTCCAGAACAGGACAAGCATCTGCAAAGCTTTCCACCCGCCCCACCCTGCCCTGAGGAACAGTGCTGGCTGCATTTCCTACTGAGGGGAAGAAGCTGCACTAATGCAATCTTTGCATTTCACTTTAACCTGGATTGAAGAAACCTGAATTTGCCAGAGTTGTAACGGATGTGGAGCTTCAAGATGACTTTATCCAAACTAGACCATGCTTCAGTGTCAGACATGAAGGGCGTCTGTAGACACAAACATCCACCCACATCTCTCCCCTCGTGACAGCCGAGGAAGCGGTCCTGCTTCATGAGTCACAGGACTCAGAGCAGATGGCAGATGGGGCCACACTGAATCACAATCAAAACCGGCATAGGGTCTCTTCTTCCATATATAAGGATAATAATGAAAATAGCAAAAGTGACTTTTTCTTAACAAGACTGTGTGCCAGGGACTATGCCAGAGGCCATTGAGGGGGGGCACTCCAATTAGCCCATGCGTCCCAGGAAGAAATCAAGGGGTTGAATACATTGTTCAAGGAAGGACGCAAGACAACATGGGAAAGCCGAGATACAAATCCAAGGAAACGCGCTCCACACTGAGCTCCTAATCAGAAGACCTCATCAGTCAGCACTAGGAGAAGCTGACAGGAACAGAAAACTAAAAATAGCAAGAACAAAAGCACATGTAGGTTTATTTTCTTTTTCAGAGAATAAAGCCCTGAAGAAGTGAGTCCAAGGGAAATTCCTTATCACGGGGGAGCAGGTTCCTTCTTATCTTTGTCCGTGGCCATTCTTATGGAGTACCTACCTTCTAACATCAATTTCACCTCGTGGTACAAAGTACTCCTGGAACCTCGGCCATTACCCAATTCCCAAAAGCAAGAGGAGGAAGAAGGACAAACATGTACTCAATCAGCTATGTCTGTCCCTCTAAGGAGAGTTTCCTAGAGCCCACCCAACCATGTCTGCACCTATCTCGTTGGCTAAGCCTAATTACCCAGCCATACCCTCCTGTAAGAGAACTGGGACTTACGTATGCCTTTTAAGCAGGGTATGCCTCCATTTTGAATAAAACTAAAATTGTATTTTAAAAACAAGAGAGCAGATATTGGTAGGAGCCAGGCTATGCCACAGGTCCATGGTTTAGCTGGAGGTTTGCCAAAAGTGGCCAGAGGGTAAGTAGGTCTCAGCTACTGCTCACTTGTCTATATCATCTTCCCATTATCAAAAGGGCCCAAAGTCTTTCTGAAACACCTCATACTCGTCTAAGGTCAGACAGAGAGAGCTAAGAGTTTCCCATGCTCTGGGCAGAGTTACATGGTGACAACCCCGAGAACCTCTCAGGAAACTCCAGCACCCTTGAGAGAGGATTCACCATGAAAAGGAAGGAATATGAGTCCGAGTGTGAGGTGAGCAGAGTTTGGCTGTTGCTGAGACTCACTCTAACTCATCCACTCGTCTGCCCAGCTCAGAGGCAAACGCGACTGCGTCTTAGCTGAAGTGACTACGATTCAACTAAACCCTATGTCTGGAAAAACCATTCCTGCTGTGACACAGAAGGGAGGAAGCCATTTCTTACTGTGATGTTACAAGTCATCATCATTGAACTGTTTGGTTGACTTGTAGATTAAGCATATGCAGCTAGCAAGATCTATACTACAGGTTCCTGACAGAGGCAGACAGGGACATCAGAGGGTAGACAAGAGAGGGGCAGAGGGCAGGACCAAGGGCAGAATGACCTCGGACACCTTCAAGGTACTGCCTGGGGTTCTTTTCGTGGGACTGGAATTGTATATGTGCTGGTCTGGATATTAAATAACATTCAAATTTGCCGGTTATATGATGTCATCCACTCGTGAACATACTGAAGCCTTGGGGATATTTGGGTCAATTCATTTCATACAGGTTTCAACCAAGTCCTATTATTTGCTCAAATACCAGAGCCAGGAAATAAACAGCATGGAAGAAAGGAATCTGGCTTTCCCACTTAGCTTCCTCTAGATTCTCTTGCCTAATTTCACTCAAACTCAAGTGATACAGTGTTTGGAGAGAAAAGAAAGAAGAAAAGCAGGATTATAAGATTCAGGGAGGCATCCACACAGTATAACAAAGAGTGGCAGGGAAAAGGTTGTCAGGATGCTCTCAAAATCATAATCATCGCTAGTAGTACTAACAATGGTAACAAGATAAGAGTAGCTACATGTGATTTTATTTTCTGGGGGCAGAGTCACACGACTTGTGAGAAAATAAACCACTGACAACTGATAGATAGCACATTCATTCACACAAGCCAGCTAGAATGTTGGAATGTTTACCGGACAGTCTACTTTTCAAAAATTATGTTTTAGGAATGTACATTAGAGATCTGAAGATCCTGAGCAATGTAACGGAAGATCACTAAACAAGTCCCCTACCCTAAAAACGCTCCAGCTCTCCCTGCCTTACTCAGGTGACAAACATAATGGGGGAGTCAAATCAGAAGCTAAGGGTTAAAGTACTTTATAATCTTACAAGTGTCATAAAGATGCCAGGTGGTACATTTAGAGTTTAAGACCCAGGCTAAGTACAATCAAGCCAAGCTCCTTCCAGTGAGTCAGAAGTCATATGATAATAATTACCACATAAAAACTGTAGATATTGCTGAGCTCTAACAAAATCAGGTGGGGGACATGACTTCTCTCAGCATCAGTTCTGAGAGAAATGAGTATTTTGAGAGGCACAAGGTACCCTTTGCATTTCAAGTCCAATGAGTAAGTCTCAAAATAATCTCTCTGAACATTTTAGACTATTATTGCAAAGACTCAACCACACTCTATAGAATAACCCTAAAACACGCTTACATACATGTACACACATTTAATTCTAAGAATGGAAATTAACTTATCTGTGCTAAAACTATAGGTAAAATTATTTTTTAAAATTTCAAATTTTTAGAAATATCAAATAGCTTACATAATGAAGTGAAATCTAAGTAAAACTAAAGCTTAGAAAATTACAAACAGCCAGAACCTCAAAGTCACTGTCATCTTCCAACCACTGAAAATTCTAGCCATTAAAAATCTAATCAAGGAGGAGAAAAGTTTGGGATTCATTTCTTTGAATGTCAAAAGGAAACTTGGGGTGAAAGTGAACCTCATCAATACAACTACTACCTCTTGCCAAAAAATTACCTAGGGGGTGCCTTGATGCTAGACAGAATGGAAGAAAAACAGAAAGGGAAAAATAGGTTCATAACAAATTGTGGGCTCCAGCCCAATGGAGGCACAGATTTGGGTTTACATTGCCAGTGTGAGCCACTGAACTTGAAGTCATGAACTTGTTTCACTTATTTATATTTTGGCTGGTTGATGAAGATCAAATAGAGCCCTGTGTATGCTAAGTGTTTGTTCCACCACTGAGCTATACTCCTATGCCAGGGACTTGTTTTAAGGACTGAGAAGAGACACTGCTATCAGGCAGGAATGAATGCAGATCTTATATGACAGCAGACACCTTATTTCTAAGCCTCAAAAAATAACCACAGGGAAAAACCATACAATCAATAAATGTAAACGTTTTTTATAAAAATTAATGATATCCTATACAAATCAAGACTCCATAAAATTTAAAGACAAAAATAATAAATACTGTACTCTTCAACAGCCATTTTAATTAATCTAGAAATTAGTAGCAAAAAATCACTAGAAAATTATTCATTTATAAATTAAACTTTTCTAAATAATCTGTAGATTAGAGGAAATACTGTAAGCAGAAAATTAAAGAAAACTTTTAACAGAATAGTGAAAATGACTGCTCTTTAAAGAGATAGACATAATAGTAGCTGGACATTTATAAGTGTAAATATGTTAAAAATTAAAGCTGAACATTAACGAGGTAAGTATTTATCTGAAGAAATCATAAAAAGTGCTGAATAAGCCCCCAAAAGGAAAAGCTAAAGGAGAGAATAGAACTTAACATAAGACACCAACAAAATAAAGAGGGTCCACAGAGTCAAGATTGACTTGTAGAAAGATTAATAAGATTGAGAAACTTCAGGCAAGGATCATTTTTAAAAAGACTAATGGTAAGTGTAAAGAATGGAAAGATGGAAGTTCTATGAACATTTAAAAACATAGTAAGTGGATAATTCTGTAAATATCTCTGTGAATAAGTTGGAAAGAATATTCAATAGTCAAATTCCTTAAAAATACATCATGACTGATGCAGAAATAGAAAACCTGGACTCTTTTACAATCATCAATAAAATGGAATCAGAAGTCATAAATCTTCTAATGAAAACCGTATGTGAGTTCTGCCACAAATCTAAGGAAAAGACAATTTAAATTTTACACAAATTATTTTATGCAAGAGAACAGAAAAAGGAGGATAGTCTATATTAGTAGGAGTAATTTACGCCAAGTTCTAGTTCTCTGTTGTGTAATCACTCCATTTAAAATATAAGTGGGCTGGGCCGGGAATATAACTCAGTGGTTCTGGCGCCTGTCTTGCAAGCACAAGGGCTGGGGTTTGATCCCTGGTAACCACATAACAATACTGGGTGTGAAGACTCACGCCCAGCAGCAACCAGTACCACCTACCACATTGCCGGGCGTGGTGGCTCACGCCTATAATCCTAGTACTTGGGAGGCAGAGGCAGGAGGATTGCTGTGATGTGAGTTGGAGGCTGAGCTCAGGGCCAGCCTGAACTACAAAGTGAGACCCTGTCTCTAAATAAATAAAATAAAATAAAATAAAATATAAGTGGGCTATGTGAGGAAAAGTGGAGAAGGCACCACAACTCTTACCTGGATTGTAAGAGGAAGTTCTGTGTACTTATATTTCTATCAGCCAACATAAGGGCAAGGGAGCCTAGGAAATACTTTTTAATGCAGAGAATGCAGAAGTAGAGAGGAATGCTTTTGCCCTACATTTCTCATATTTTGTGAGCCAAGAGAATTCTTCTTAAATATTCACAAGGACAATAATGAAAAGAGATACTATAAATCAACTTTTCTCACTAATATGGATAGATAATTCCTAAATGAAATATTAGTAAACTAAACCTAATAATTTACGAAAAGTATAACACATTAAATCTAAACTGGGGTTCATTCTAAGAACATGATGTTAAAGACTGTTTTAAAATACCAATTACTGGGGCTGAGGATTTAGCTCAGTAGTTGTAGCACCTGCCCTACAAGTGCAAGGGTAGGGGTTTGATCCCCAGTAACCATGTACCACAGTGCCAGGGCATGGTGACTCATGCCTCTACTCCCAGCACTTGGAAGGAAGAGGCAGAGGCAGGAGAATTTCTATGAGTTCAAGGCTGAGTTGACGAGCAGCCTGAACTATAAAGTGAGACCCTGTCTCAAAAAAAAAAAAAAAGGATAATAATAAATTATAATATTATTTCCGATAACAATCTCTTAGCAAAGCAGTAGTAAAACCTGAACTACCTATTTATAAAAATACCACTCAACTGATCATGCTTGATGGTGAAAAACTGTTTTCTTTTTGAAATCAGAATAAGAAAGTAATTGTTATTACTATTTTTCTTATTACAATGTTATAGTAGCTAAATGCAGAAAGGCAAGATAAAAAGACTTAATAGTTGAAAACAAAACTACTTTTACAGGTGATATAATTTCTGTTGAAAATAAAAGATACAGAAGAAAAAAGTTATTTTTTGAGACAGGGTCTCGCTTCATAGTTCAGGCTGGCCCCAAGCTCACTATGTAGCCCAAGCAAGACACAAACTCACAGCAATCCTCCTGCCTCTGCCTCCTCAGTGCTGGGATTACAGGTGTGAGCCACCACATCCAGTACTGTGGTATGTGGTACTGATTACTGATAGGCATGAGTTACCAAGCCTGGCACTGTGGTATGTTGTTACTGGGGATCAAACTTGGGACCTAGTGCTTACCAGGCAGGTGCCAGAAGCACTGAGCTAAATCCCTGGCCCTAGAGAAAATTTTTGAAATTAAATCAATTCTAAGCTTCAAAATCATCAACCAATGAAAAAATAACTGTTTAAAACCAATACAGATAACATTATTAAAGTGTACTGAAAATCTTTAAAGACCTACGTAACATAGATATATTATGATTGTGGACTGCTGTATTTATTTTCTAAAACTTATAAAATTTGACAGGCTAATTTTAAAATTTATCTGCAAGAACAGATGGCCGACAATAACTACATATATCACTGAAGAGTAAGGGAAGATGTATTGTTTTACTAGTTTCCACAACTTATTTTATAATATGCCAACAAGCTAGAACAGGTAACACAGCAGACACATTTATACCTACATGGCCTCTACGTACATGCAAGAGAAGGAAAACTAGGATAGAAAGTATCTTCAATAAATGAGGTTGGCACAGATGGGTAGCAAGAGTGAAAAAATACTGTTGACCTCGGTGCTATACCATAAGGTATTGAATTCTAGTTACATTAAAGGCCCATAAAAAGCAAACCGGTAAAGCTGTAGGAAGATAACACAGGAGAGCATCCTTGGGATAGAGAAAAATGAATGTAAGGCACACAAAGAAGCATAACCATAAAAGAAAAGTGTACTAAATTTGACACCATTAAAACTCAAGAAGTTCTTTTCATCAAAAGATAATTCAAAAAGAGTGACAAGAAAGTCATTGAAAGGCTATTTGTGCCACACGTAACTTATGAAGGACTGGTCTCTGGAATATATAAAGAAGTAGAAATCGATTTAAAAAAATTATATATATATATATATATATATATATATATATATATATATTACCTAGTAGAGAAAACCTGAGAAATCATTTCAGAGAATAAGGACATCAGAGTGAGCTATTACAGGAAAATGAAAAAGTCCTCAAGGTCTGCAGGTATCATGAATATGCAAGTTAAACCACATTGAGATATTGAGACAACTTTACGTATAGTTTCCTTAATAAACAAGAAAGTAAAATTCCAGAGATTTGACAGTGTCAGTGTTGGTAAGACTGTGGCTGGCTTGTCAGAGGATGAATTTTTAAATGCCCTTGGCAAACTGATTGGGAGTGACCCATCCAAGGGACAGTAACCTTGTTCTGATACAGCAAATCTATTCCTCACACATGCCTGGAAGAAACCCACGTGTATATGTAACAGGACATGGTGGGATATCTGTGTGATATTTCTCATAAAATTCAAACACAGACAAAACAGTTATATAGTAGTACAGTTTAGCATTATTTAGGTTCTAAAACTTTTTTTTTTTTTTTTCAGTTTTTTGAGACTGAAAGTAGACTGTAGTTCAGGTGGGTCATGAACTCAGCCTTGGACTCAGCAGTCCTCCTGCCTCTGCCTTCCCAGTGCTGGGTTTACAGGCGTGAGCCACCACGCCCAGCATTGTGGTATGTGATTCTGATTGCTGGTGGGTGTGAGTCACCATGCCCAGCATTGTTGTATGTAGTCACTGCGGATCAAACCTGGGACCTTGCGCTTGTAACACAGGCGCCGGAATCACTGAGCTAAATCCTTGGCCCCTCTAAAATTATTTTTTAAAAATCATGACCACTAAGGCAGGATAGTGGTTACTGATAGGAGGGATAGTTATTAGCAGGTTGTTGGCGAGGCTCTGTCACCATGTAAGTTGAGAGGTCAGAGAGTTAGGAGAAGAGAGAAGAGATGGGAGGAAGATAGGGAGAGAGAAAAGAGAGAGGAGAGGAGAGAACAGGGAGAGGGGAAGAGAAGATGTGGGAGAGGGTGGGCGAAGGGGAGAGAGAGAGACAGAGTGATCGGCGGGTTATATGCTGTTGACGTGCGCAGCGTCACGTCACGTGCTGTTGACACCCGGCAGCGAAGTCCCAGCGTCTGCTGCCTACAAGTTGGGGATCCCGTGTCTTCGTTCCTTTCCTCATTACTGCTCGGACTGAATATCTCACACCAACAAATTAAAGAAGCAAAGATTTACTGAGGATCACAATTTGGGGGGATTTCAGTTCACTTTGGCTCCATGGCAGTGCCATGGCAGGGCGGCAGGGCAGAGGGAGAAGCCTGTCCAGCCTGCACCACTAGTGAGAGCCTCCTTCACCCAGCCGCCACCTCCCAACATCACATTTAGCTATTTTCCTACAATTAATAATCTCAGCCAGCAAACCTGTTCTGTGAAGATCCACATAGGCATTATTTTAGGCCTTTGGACCATATATTTTCTGTTACAGCTACTCAACTCTATCATTGTAGCTTGGAAATAGACACAGGCAATATGGGAAAGAAATGGCATGGGTATGTTTCAATAAAACTTTATTTACACTGACTGACTGCATTCAGTCCTTGGGCCCTATTTGCCAGCCCATGGTTTTATGAGTGTTTATAAATATGTTCTATCCATCTTCTGTATGTATGTATGTCATATTTCACAAAAAGAAAATAACTCAGACCTAAGTTAGAAATTTCGCCCAAGTTTTCAGCTTGAGGCTGATACAGTGAGAACCTGAGTGTGACCCGTACTTCATCCCTTGACAAGGTATTGGGCCCAGGCTAACAGTGTACACCTCTGTACTGGGGCCGTACGAGTACCGATCTAATTCATTCAAGACCACCTGAGGTGGTCAGTCAGGACTCCTCACACATACAGCTGAGACTTAGTCTTTTCTCTGTCAGGCCAGGTCTGTCATGACAGCATCTTCAAGTACACTCACTACGTCTGTAAAGGAACTCATTGCTGTTGGCATAAATGATCTTCTAGGGAAGGACTTTATAGAAGAATAGAAAATATACATGATGTCCAGTATACATAATGTGGAGGGAGGGACTGCAAGTAAACATGGTACACTGTATACTATTTCTTAGAAAGTACTTTTCTTAGCATAGTGTGGGTGCTAAAGGGGAGAGTTGTAAACAATTTTTTTTTTTTTTTTGAGACAGGGTCTCACTTTGTAGTTCAGGCTGGCCCTGAGCTCAGCCTCCAACTCACATCACAGCAATCCTCCTGCCTCTGCCTCCCGAGTGCTGGGATTACAAGCGTGAGCCACCACGCCCAGCACTGTGGTATGTAGTGCTGGTTGCTGCTGGGTGTGAGTCTCCACGGCCCAATATTTTATGTGGTTACCAGGGATTGAACCCGGACGGTTATACTTGCAAGACAGGCGCCGGATCCACTGAGCTAAACCCCCGGCCCAATGTTTGTAGTTTAATCCACTAAGTTTGTTACAGTTTCTTATAGTTGCAGTCAGAGACCAACAGAACTGTTTCTCTAAAGGACAGAGTGGCCTTCTTAAGCTGCCCTCACATCCTGTGCCATGCATTTTTATGATTTACCCCAAGTCTCCTTATGAATTACTTCCTAGGTATCAGGCCCGAGGGGTACACTTTGTCCCCAAGAGCCTATGGTACAGATCAGTGGGCAATGGCCACACATTTCTCTTCATCCTGAGAAGACAGCACACTCCGCTCAGGATTCCCTTTTCAAAGACGTGTGTTTGCTCACAGTCGTGGAGAGTTTGGACGATGTCTCGCTGCAGAGAATGCGGCAGACAGACTTGTGTCTTACCCTCTGTGCGCCATCCTGGGGGAAGTGGGATTAGAGAATCAGCTCAGAAAAATACCAGTACCCGACCACTGCTATTACTATGAATAACGAACAGTCCTTCATCTCCAACTGAGATTTTTTTGTCTCCTCTTAGCATATGTGCAGTCATAGCAGGTTGACAAGGCAACTCGTAAATCTTAGGCTGAAGTCTCAGATCCTTCAGAAACTGGATGGTTTCTGACAAATGGTAAACAAAACAATCCATTTCTATGAACATCCTGGGTCTGAGTCTACTAAAAAGGTTCAGAAGAGCGATGGGAAAGGGCTCCTTAGGAGACAATTGCCATGCACGAGTGCTTCTCCTCCACTGAGGTCCTTCTGCTGTGCCGCCATGGCCTGAGCTGACCAGGGAGACCAAGATCACCCAAGCAGGCTAGTGGAGAGCAAAGGGCGGAGTGTATTAGCCTGGGTGAGAGGCCTAAGTACTGAAAATAAAAAGAGTAGGGTTGGTATGGAAGATTATGAGGGAGGGCTGGGACACCTGTCACATGTGGGGTCGATGCAGACGTCTGTGGTTAAGGCAGGGCGGAAGTTGTTCTGTAGTGTACATCATGCGCTACTTTGTGGTCTTTCCCGTGATAACCTGTCTCATGTTCTACCAGACAGCATGGTCTGTGTCAAGCACAGACAGTACTAGTTGCCTCTGCTGCCTATTTTGCTTGGGATTTGGTTTTTGTATCTTTTAAACTGTAGCTTGGACTGGGCATGGTGGTGCCCATCTGTAATCCTAGCACTTGGGAGGCTGAGGCAGGAGGGTTGCTGTGAACATGAGGCCAGCTTTGGCTACATAGTGAGTTCCAGGTCAGCCTAAACTGCATTGTGAGACCGCATCTCAAAAAACAAAACACAGAACCCTGTAGCTTGGAATTAAGAAGCGTATTCAGTAACCATTTCATGATCAGATCAAGGAAGGACTGAGCACGACTGAGATTCCTGAGCTGGGAGCCAGTGTGAACTTCTCTTCCTTTAAGTCGAAGATGTCAGGTATGTCTGAGCAACAAGAAAAATGACTCAGATTTTGGTATCAGAAAAGTAGGGTCATTGCTGTGATGCTACTTGACACACGGTTCAGAAGACTTTGGAACTGCTTCACGGGAAATGCTTGGAACGATCTGGCGACACTGCCCACCCAGCCTGAGAAAGTGTCACTGAGCCTGATGGGAGATTCTAGTCGAAACTCAGAAGACAGCAGCCTGTGAAGACCAGGCCCAGAGGTTTTAGTTGGGGACAAGGACTCTGCGGGCATTTGGACTCCAGGCCTTGTGTGTTAGCCTCTGGCAATAAAGGGTCTATGTTTTGCTCATGTCTTGTGACTTTGTCAGAGACTGAGATTCAGGACAAATTAATTAATCCAGTGGAGGAAATTTCACAGCAGCCAAACTTTCACACAGTGGCACGGACACTGTTTGGGGCTTTCAACCAGCTCTCCTTTAAAAATCAAGAGCAAATGGTGCAACTGAATCATTTCAAACGTTTCGAGTTTGGCCAGAATGGAAGTAAAGTCCTGGCTCTGCAAAGACGGATGGGGAAGAAGAGAACTTGGTTGCTGGAAAGATTAGCATTAAAAAGAAGCGAAGTACCTTACAGGACAGTAGAATGACAGCATCCAGAAGGTACTTGGATTACGGGAAGCAGTTACGAGGTCATGCCTCTTTCATACGTTGTATTTATAGGCAGGCACACAGTTAATATATAGATACATAAATCTGGAACTGTGCTATGGACAGCAATCATTTAATCCTCATCACACCATAAGTGAGGCATATAGTCAATCCTATTTTTGCAGGTAAAAGCACTAAGTTATAAAAAAGTCCTTATTCATGGGATGCTATCTTTTTGTTTTCACATATGACAAGATCCTATTTTAATGATTTGATTTGTTTTCAGAATATGCTTATACTTGCATAAATACTTAGGCTTTCAATAGTTTTTCTTTCAAGCTTTTGTAGAAGTGACCAGGGATTAGGAAGGAAGTGGTATTTTATCTGAAAAATTTCAACAGACATGGAAATACACCTTTAAAAGATTAATGTATAATTAGCAAGGACTGATGAAAGCAGGAAATTGGTTAGAAAACAATTGCTTCCATTCTGTATAGACTACAAACGGTCTAACCAGAATGAAAACAAAGAATTACAGACAAAGACAAGTGGAAACTAAGATCCCAAGAGACTAAGGTGACTATCTCAAGATCACACACGTTTGCAAAGAAAATAAAAACCCAGGAAGAGCTGGATGTGGGGTCACAAGCCCGGATCCTTGCACTTGGTGGGTGGAAGCAGCAGGACCTCGAGTGTGAGCCGGACCTGGGCAGCAGACGTAGCTCAGTGTCAAGACTAGGTTTAGTCTTCAGGACCACCATCACCAAAAAAAAGGACAATAAGGAAGAGTTTACTAAAAACAACAAAATGTGACAACTGACTCACGCAGCTGCTTACATGAATCTGAAGACTGAAGCTGGGTGAGTTCAAGAGGCGTCAACAAGGCTGAGTTTTCTCACTTTGTTTTGGAGAGACACAAACAGACTCCCTGTACCTCTGTGCTTTCTGCTTTAAATGCTCCTCTTTCTTATTCTCTACAACTTATCAGTTTTAAAATTTCAGACATATGTATCTTCCATGATTCTCTTCACGCATCAACTTCTCCAACTGTCAAGGATCATTGAACACTGCATGCCTTTTGTACTACGTGCACAGTTTTATTAGCAAAGGAGATACTAGGCAAAACTTTTACCCAGAGTGGTGAGAGAAAACTGCAAATGAGGTATCATTTGTAAAAAAGAAGTGAAAAAGAGATACTACAGTATGCATTAGGTATTTTACAAAAGTCATTATTATGTTTTCCATTATGCTGTAAGAGATGTCAGCTAAGATTGTGTGGTCACTTATGATTCAGATACAAATGGCTCACCACACCAAAGCATCTCACCCCATTGCATGTCTGTAAGGAAATTCAGTATTCCCAGAAGACTCCAGAGTATGATTTGCAAATAGGATATTTTTGTCCCCACTTGATGATGGCTGATGGTATTTTTTGGTAGTCACAATTACTGGCATTTAGTGGATAGCAGCCCAGAATACTACTAAACATGATACTTAACATGATAGCTCCCACAAAGATCAGCCCGGGCAAACTGTTGATAGGTCTGCAGTTGAAAAGCCTTACCCTTGTTTAGAATAATGTCTGATTCTGGGGTCCTGCTCTGTTAGTAACTGTCTGAGTTACTTTTTTCTCATTGCTGAGGCAAAACACCCAACACCCCAAGTTAAAGGGAAGCTTTGTTTTTTAGCTCACAGTTCATATAGGTTTCAATGCATAATTACTGGGATCAAAGTGAGGCTGGCAGAGAGAAACCAGCTCACGACAATTGAAGACAGCAAAAACAACAGGGTACCCCAAGAGCATCTTTCTGCCCCTTTTATTTAATTCTGACTATTTCAGAAGGGTTGACTCTCTCACCCTTTATCCTAGTGCCCTGGAACCTACCATTGCACTTCAGTCAACTCCAGAAAAAGCTTCCCTTGTGACCACATGAGGCTAAACACCTCTAAATTCAAACCATCACAGTAACATTTGCTGTTTTCTTCATCACTTTTTGGTCTATATCCAGACTCATGTTCTTCTCTCCTTAAAACAAGGTCACCACCTGACTAAGTCTATTACAGGCAACAGAAATTTTGCTTATGATTTTTAAGTGTGAGAACAAGAGTAAAAAAAATCACATCATACTTCACATGAGCTAAGCAATATAGTAGGCAGCTCTGTTCTTAGAATCCTTCTCACCATCACTGGTTGGACTTTCTGTACATGCCAGTTCATGCTTTTCTCCAGCTTGCTGGCTTCGGTCTTTGTATGACCTCTCCCCAGCCCCAGATTCCCTGACCTCCACTTGGAAGCCCTTCAGTGCTCGCAGTGCTCTACATCTGAGCTCAGGCTTCTCTCTACCTTCACAAGGGGTCCCGAGGGCCTCTGCAGGACCTCACTTCCTGGGTCTCTGTTCTGCAGGTGTGACTGAGAATTTGTACTTCGGAAGTTCTCAAGTGGTCTTGTGGCCACTGATCTTGCATAACAACTTTAGAATTACTGTAACAACAACCACCACTGCCCACACAAACCTATCTAAACCAAACAACCATCATTTCTATATCAGGACAAAGGATCTGCAGAGGCCCAGAGATGAAGGTGCAGTGGTACCTCAGTTCACAAACTACATTCTTGCCACAATTTTGGGATTACACTTGTGGCAGGAAGATGGTCACCTCAAACTTTATGATGCCAGTTTTCAAACGGAAGCAACATTTTGCTGGCCGCTTCTGTTTCTAAGCCAAATGGTTCACAGACAGAAACATTTGTGGATGGAGTAATACTGTATTTCTCTTACCTTGATTCATTTCAGAAGGCAGTGGACACGCAGGTAGCACTCCTCCCCTGGAAGAGGAATGGGAGACTTAGAGTGGTCAACAGGAGGCTAAGCCCCAGGACCCAATCCTACTGGATTCCAGTGTTGTCTCTGTGTAAATTGTGTTCAATTAAGGGAGACTGTGGAACTCTCACTCCTGGTCCCCAGTGGGGCAGAATTCACAAACATACTAGGAGTGCATTTAAAAATAGTTTATGTAAGAACAGTAAGGATGTGAACGTTTACTGACAGCTTTCATTATTTATCCTCTAGATAAAAGCAGGATAACAACACTGTCCATAGGACCACAGTTGACAAGGTCTGAGGCAGGTCTCAGTTGCAACCAGGAGATGTGTATGCACTTGAGCCGGTGTTCAGGGGAAACCTGGCCTGCGTCAGTTGATGATTCAGTAAAACCTCTGGGAACTGAGCTATTAGACCTCACAATGAAGAAGCAACAAGTTATAAGATGTTAGCACATTACACATCATTTTCTGAGAAAGCAGTCTGATTCCTCTTTTGCTGATTTCCCAAAGGAAAAAAAAGGTTACACTTGCCATCTGGAATTAACTGGGTCACTGGAGTAGTGCAGTCTGATACTGCCTTAGAATTCAGCTTCTGAGATCTCACACAGGCAAATCAGGACACAGTACTTGGTGACAAAGTACTGGCTTCTGGACTGCTCATATATGGTTAGGGATTTGTTTTATTTATCTTCCTGAAAGGTTGTTACCTCAAATCAATCTTTTACACAATTATGATTGCTAAGATAAATATATATTTTCACATCACAAAAAAGACTATATCTGGGCAGAAATTAAAACAAATAGAACTGAGGTCTCTGATTCTCACAGACAATGACCCATACGGGGCCATATGTTTGGAGCGCAGAATTTAGTTCTATTTGAAGTAAATGTATCCATGACACACACTCATTCCTTATTTAGATGTTTGTTGAGATATGACTTTGCACATGTACTATGCACTACCTAGAGTTAGATATAAGTACACTGTTCACATTGACAGGAGCATACAACAAAGACCTCTTTTTAATTTGAATAGCTACGTAACCAAAAACAGGTCACATTCTAGGGCACTAAGGATAAGATTCCAACATGCCTTTTTCTTTGGTGTCACTTTTTTTAATGTTCTTCCCCCATGGCTGAGTTTCTGTGTGTATGGACTGGGGAGTCCGTTCAGAAGAGGCTGTTCCCTGGGGGTGACCTGGAAGAGCATCTCTCACTGGAGCTCCTCTGTGCTCTCTGCTTCCTGACTACCACCCCCTGAGCAGCTTCCCTCCCATATGCTGCCTGCCAGGCCACTTCTGCTCTGGGGCTGACCAGCCCTGGACCACAATCCAGAGCCAAATACATTTCCTTTAAGTGGAAATGGTGTCATGTTTTAGTGATGAGGAAAGTAACCAAGATAGTCATAAAGGATAAACGCCACCTGCAGATCATGAAAGATTTGTGGGAACCCCTGCCCAATTTCATTTACTTGATTATGAGATCTGCAGGCAGCTTTTGTTCTTGTCTTGACTAGAGGGAGGGTGAAAGGTAACTTGGTTCTTCTATAGAATGGAATATTACTCTGCCATTAAAAATGATAACACTGAATCATTCATACTTAAATGGATGTACCTTGAGGACATCCTTATAAGTGAAATAAACATCACAGATGTATAAATATCATATCTTTTCTCTGGTATGAGAA
>PVIR01025224.1:0-24810 GCA_004026965.1 Petromus typicus | reverse complement strand
TGTGTCATTTACCTGTTTATTAAGTGTGCCCTTTGGTGAGCAGAAATATTCAATCTGAAGTCTAATTTATCAGTGTTTTCTTTTATAGTTATTGCTTACTGTGAGCTAAGGCACTTTTGCCTACCCCTGAAGTCATGAAGGTAATTTCCTTTATTCTAAAAGTTTTTGCAAATTTATATTTAGGTCTGTGATACAACTCATGATTTTCTGTAGGGTTCAGTATTTGCATAGAACTGTTGCAGCTGTTTTGTATCATGTTATAAAGGATTTCCTTTCCTCTGGGAGTTATTGTATGGGACACATGGTCACAGTCATGGGGAGTCTTCATTTTCTTCCAGTGATTTGTTTGTTAGCCTTATATCGTTATAATGCTGTTCTAACTACTTATGCTTTTGTAAGAACTCTTGTAGATGGAGGTGGTGATGCATGTCTATAATCTCAGCTACTCAGGACATTGAGGCAGGAAGATCACAAGTTTCAGGCTAGTGTACATGGCTTAGTGAGAGCTTGTCTCAAAAAATTAAAAAGCCTAATGATTTAGCTCAGTGATACATCCCCAGTACTTCCTAAAATAAAATAATAAATAAAAATTTGAAGTCAGAATCTCAAGTTACAGTTCTTTTTTCAAGATGATTCACATAATTTTTAAGTCATTCGTATTTACATATAAATACTAATTTTTCTTTGTGTCCAAAAAGGTATATTGGAGCCAGACGTGGTGACATATGCTTGTAATCACAGCATTTTGGGAGACTGAGGCAGGAGGATCTCAAGTTCAAGCCCAATCTGGGTAACTTGGCAGCTTAGCAACTTAGTCAGATCCTGTCTCAAAATAAAAAAGATAAAAGAGCTGGGATATAGCTCACTGTGGAGTCCTTGGCTTTCAGGCCTGGTACTCCCTCATCTCTGGGACCGAGGAGGGATCAATAAATACACTGTAGGATGATGGCTGCATTTGCTTTGGCTCCAGCTCAGTCTGCAGATTGACACCCTTGACATAATCATGCTGAGTTCTCTATCCATTATTATAGTGCGTGTCTCCCTTCTGTAAATCTTCTTTGTTCTTTCTGAATAGTATTTAGTACATTTTTGGTCTTGATGGCACTTGTTTTAAAAATTTTAAGTGTTTTGTTTTCTGATAACACAAACACACACACTCAGGGATGCATGCTTTTTTGAGATCAAATCCTCTGTAGTTCAAGTCAGCCTTTAATTCACCATGTAGCCCAGGCTTGCCTTGAACTTTCAGTGATCCTCATACCACAGCCTCCTGAGTGCTGGGATTACACTGACATTATTTTGATGATTAAAGTTTTGCTTTGTAATCCAGGATGGCCTTGAACTCACTTTGTAGCCCAGGCTGGCCTCAGATTTGTGATTGTTCTTCCTCAGCCTCCTCTTCATGCTGGGAGAACAGGCTAATGCCACCACAGTTGGCTTTAATTTTTTTTTTTTTTTTTTTTGAGACAGGGTCTCATTTTTTTGAAGTTCAGGCTGGCCCTGGGCTCAGCCTTGAACTCACAATCCTCCTGCCTCTGCCTCCCAAGTGCTGGGATTACAGGTGTGAGCCACCACACCCAGCACTGTAATATGTGGTACCGATTGCTGGTGGGTGTAAGTCTCCTTGCCCGGCATTGTTGTATGTGGTTACTAGGGATTGAATCCGGCCCTTGGCACTTGTAAGACAGGTGCCGGAACCACTGAACTAAATCCCCAACCCAACCTAATATGAATTTGTCTTTCCTAATTTTTCTAGGAAGTTTTATGTCTGGATCTGAGGACAGATCTGAATATGAGATAAAATTTGGGAGTTACTGGCATATTTTCTGTAATTTAGATGCAGTGGAAATTTCAACAATGAATGGGACTGTCCATTGTTTTTCATCATGACATAAGGCAGTGGTAGTGAACCTTTGTACTTTAGAGCTTGCAGTGACAAAAAACAGCCCACTGCAGCATGCTTCTGTCTCTACCTCTGCCTCCTGAGTGCTGGGATTATAAAAGCATGAGCCACCACACCCTGCATTGTGGTTTGTGGTGCTAACTGCTGGTGGGTGAGAGTCACCATGCCCAGCATTGTTGTATGTGGCTACTGGGAATCTAACTAGGAACCTCTTTTTGTGCTTGGTGCTGAAAGCACTGAGCTTAATCCTCAGCCTATAACTGCAATATTTAAAAGTTTAGATGCTGGTGTAGCATGTACTCCTGTAATCCCTGGTTGAGCCAAGGAGGATCACCCTGAGTT
Organism: Petromus typicus; assembly: GCA_004026965.1. Classification (NCBI taxonomy): domain Eukaryota; kingdom Metazoa; phylum Chordata; class Mammalia; order Rodentia; family Petromuridae; genus Petromus; species Petromus typicus. Next base: position 22,565 of record PVIR01025224.1, on the reverse strand, counting down.
GGTGGCCAGTTTGGGCTGTGTGGTGAGTCACGCCTGTGTACTCTGTTTAAAAAAAAGCAAACAAAACAAACCACCTGAAGTTTAGATGAAATGACCAGAAAGGTGGTACCAAATTAAGTAATAGAAAAATGAGGAGGGCCCGGGATTTAGCTCAGTGGTTCCTGCACCTGTCTTGCAAGTGCAAGGACCTGGGTTCAGTCCCTAGTTAACCACATACAGTACTGGGTGTGGAGACTCACGCCCAGCAGCAATCAGTACCACATAACCGCAGTGCTGGGCGTGGTGGCTCACGCCCGTAATCCCAGTACTCGGGAGGCAGAGGCAGGAGGATTGCTGTGATGTGAATTTGAGGCTGAGCTCAGGATCAGCCTGAACCACAAAAGGGAAACCCTGTCTCAAAAAAGAGAAAAGAAAATGAAGAGTGACATACTAGAAGACAAGAAATTTAGACCCTTGTAATTTAATTCATTGTTTCATCTTAACTTCTCACTCACAGTTTTTCTTTGAAATTCATTTATTTTACTGTTACTGTATGCTGCAACCCTTTTAGGAATAATACAAAGTACAAATAAGTCAAAAGAGACCTGTGGGAACACATTTTTCATAGTAGGACAATGCCAGTGAAACTTACTCTTTCATTTTTATACTCATCTATGTTCTCTTGACAGTAGTTAAATGGTAATACTAGCTGTAAGATTATTTTTGGTTTGAAGTTTGAGGGCCGAATGTGGAAGAAATTATCTACACGATACTTTGACATCTTTGTGTATAAGAGTAACTAGAATCTTCAGATTGATACCTTCTTTAAGAAAGGAGATTGGTAAATGTAGAATCATGCCTTGTTGCTGAAATAAAAATTCTAACTTTTTGACATTGAGAGAGTATATATATGTGTGTGTTTGTGGGTGTGTGTGTGTGTGTCGGTGTGTCTGTGTCTATGTTGGAGACTAAAGGGAATTTGGCTCGATATTGTAGGAGAAATCAGACCTACTTACGTATACATTTCTGGTTGGTGTTAGATAGTCAAGAGATGTAGGTAAATGTTAACAATTTTACCTTGATCCTGCATTGATTGATAGGATCTTTTTGTTTTTGAATGAGATCTTGCTAGGTTGCTGAGGTTCATGGCCTCAGTTTATCTTCCCACATTATAAGGGTGATAAGTGCATACCTAAGTGCCTAGCTTTTTGAATTTATTATTATTATTATTTTTTAATGAAAATGTAAAAATTGCTGTAAAAGTTTTAAAGGTTAAAATGTATTTCATTAGTTTATTTTTGTGGTCACTAGGGATTGAACTCAGGATCTTATCACCCAACTAAACCCTCAGTCCTTTTTCATTTTCAGATAAGCTCTCACTACCTCACAAACTGCCGTACTGTGTTTGAATTTGCAGTCTTCCTGCTTGACCTTCCACCATGCTGAGAGCACAGGGATGTGCCTGGCTAAAAACTGTCTTTGTTCATAATGTAATCCTTGCCACTGTTCTGGTTGCAAACCACATAGGACAAGGACTGAATCAGATTTCCTGTAAGTTCAACACTGAATCTGACTAGTGAATTTGATTAGGATTTGGTCCAACTTGGTTTATGACCAGAACTGTTGAAAGAATTAAGTTCATGAGCCCAGGTATCACTGTACTTTGAAAGAAGTTGTGAATCTCTTTGAGAATAGTCATTTTGTGAGGAATGTTTTGAAGTGTTGGTGGAGGCAACTGATACAAATACTGTTGCCATATATTGAATTTTGAACATGCAAGGAAAATGTTATGATTTTCATAATCTGAGAAAATCATCTCACTTCCTTTTTTTTTTTTTTTTTAAAGCGATGTGAACTGTGTCCTCATAAGGATGGAGCTTTAAAAAGAACAGATAATGGGGGTAAGTACAGAGAATTTTGAAAGAAATTTCTGTTGAAAACTGTAGTGGGTGAGAATTATTTTAAAATGTCTGGTAGTTTATATTATCAGATGGTGTTTACTAATTTTTAGAATAGTGGATTAAGTTGTTAAGTTTTTGTATGAAAATGATTTTTGTGCTTTAGACAAACACTGGCTTTTTTTTTTTTTTTAGGTTTTTTTTTTTTTTTTTTTTTTTTTTGAGACAGGGTCTCGCTTTGTGGTTCAGGCTGGCCCTGAGCTCAGCCTCAAACTCACATCACAATCCTCCTGGCTCTGCCTCCCGAGTGCTGGGATTACAGGCGTGAGCCACCACGCCCGGCACTGTGGTATGTGGTACTGGTTGCTGCTGGGTGTGGGTCTCCACACCCAGTATTGTTATATGGTTACCGGGGAATCGAACCCAGGCCCTTGCGCTTGCAAGACAGGCGCCGGAACCACTGAGCTAACTCCCCGGCCCCAAACACTGGCTTTTGTGGGGGGAAACAAGGTCTTGCTTTTTGTAGTTCAGGCTGGCCCTGAGGTTGGCCTGAAACTCACATCACAGCAATCCTCCTGCCTCTGCCTCCCGAGTGCTGGGATTACAGGCGTGAGCCACCATGCCCGGCACTGTGGTATGTGGTCCTGGTTGCTGCTGGGTGTGAGTCTCCATGCCCAGTATTGTATGTGGTTAACCAGGGATCAATTCCAGGTCCTTGTGCTTGCAAGACAGGCGCCAGAATCGCTGAGCTAAATCCCTGGCCAGCATTTCATATTTTTGAGGTTAGATGAGGGAAACTCAACTTTACTAGTTTTATGCAAATATTTTAAAATCTTGAAATGTCTAAAATCTGAAACATTTCTATTATTAAGCAGTTTGGGTGAAGAATAGATATCCTGTTCTCATCTTCATTCCTACTTTTAGTTATCTTTTTTGGAGAAATTCACATTTTTCTATGGCTTAAAATTTTTTAAATATGTAGACATGAATTTATTAGATTATGACATACTGTGAAAAATTAAGTAACTAATGAGGAACTTGGTTTATAGCCTATATTGAGATCATATAAGTTTTTTTTTTTTTTGAGACAGGGTCTTGTTTTTATAGTTCAGGCTGGCCTTGAACTCACTGTGTAGCCCAGGCAAGACTCAGACTCACAGCAATCCTCCTGCCTCTGCCTCCCGAGTGGTGGGGTTACAGATGTGAGCCACCACTCCCAGCAAGATCATATAAGTTTTTATTTTATTCTGTCATTACACTCTTTCATTTTTGAAAAGTTAAATCAACCTTTTCCCCCGAATAAATTCAGTTGTTATTATTATTTTTTAAAAATTCAATTATTGTAGGATTCAGTTGATTAATGTTTTGTTGAGAATTTTGGCATCTGATCCTGAAATTAAAGGAATTAATTTCTAATTTTCCTTATTATAGTCTTACCAGATTCTGGCATTTATGTTATGTTATTCTCAACAAACTGGGAAATAATCTTTTTTTCTTCCGTTTTCTGGAAATTTTGGGTAGGATGGACATCATGTCAATCTTACATATATGGTAGAATTCACTGTTAAATCTGTGTTGGGAGTTTTCTGGAGGTTATAATTACCGTAGTGAAGATTGAACCCAGAGTCCTTTGAGTGCTGGGCAGATGTTCTGCTGGTTGCATTCCTAACCCTTTTTAAAATTTGAAATAGGGTCTCACTGAGTTGCCCATGCCGGACTCGCATTTGCAGCCTCTTGCGTCAGCTTGCTGTGTAGCTGGGAGTATAAGTGTGAGCCTTGTACCTGGAATTAATAATTTAAAAATTTGTATTTTTTTCTTACTGAGATTAGTTTTGGTAAAGTAGTTTTTGGCAATTTATCTGTTTTACTTAAATTTTAAAGTATATTGACTAAATGCTTTACATTATTTTACTGCTTTGCGTATGTTACGTCCTGGTTAATGATTACAAACTCTGAGAAATGTGTGACTAGATTTTGTCATTGTATGAACATAGATTGTCCTTACAAGAGATTAACAAGATGTATGATGACTATTTAAACTAAAAAGTTTTATCATGGTAAGACACTTTGGCATTAATCCTAAGAACACTCTCCCTTGTTTTGAACATTGACCCGTTGTCCTTGCTGCTTTCTAGAGCAGTCAGGACATCATCGTCTTGCATGTCAGTTTTTCTGTGGCAGGGGTCTTTGTGACATTTAACAGTAGTCTTAACTGGCTATTTTTGTTTTTCTAAACAAAACATGTATTGGTACATTTTAGATGTACATAATAATGTTCACCATAGGGACTTGGAACCTGTACCTGATAGGTCCTGCTTCTTTTTTTGTCATTCTCCCCTCCCCTTTGCTCCCCCCTTTCCATCCTGTATACAAAAGCTTTGTTTCCATTCTATTTGCACTTTTTTTGTCCTTTCCTTCCTTGTCCCTGCATTTTTCAGCTTCCCATTTGAACAGTTTCTTCCCATTTCCCAATATCCATTTATAAATTTTTGTCTTTATTTTTGATTTTGGTTTCTCACCCCATAGAAACAATATATTTAAACACATGTGTCTGATTTATTTCACTGAAGAGTATAGTCTCAAGATGCGTTGATTTAACTGTGAATGTCTGTAGCTCGTCCTCCTTTATGGCAGAGTTAAAAAAAAAACACACATCTTTATCCATTAATCCATTGATGGGCATTTGGGCTGTTTCTAAGATGTAGCAATTACAAGCTGTGCTAGTTCAGTTTAGTTTTTTTTTTGGTGGTACTGGGAATCAAACTTGGACCCTTGTGCTTCAGGGTAGGTGTGATACCACTTGAGCAAAATCCCCGGGTTTATTTATTTGTTTGTTTATTTTTTTGAGATAGGGTCTCACTTTGTAGTTCATGCTGGCCCTGAGTTTAGCCTCAAACTCACATCACAGCAATCCTCCTGCCTCTGCCTCCCATTGCTGGGATTATAGGTGTGAGCCACCACACCTGGTACTGTGGTATGCGGTACTGATTGCTGCTGGGCGTGAGTCTCCACGTCTAGTATTGCTTGTGGCTACTTGGGATCGAACCCAGACCCTTGTGAACCGGGGTCCTTGCGCTTCCAAGACAGGCACTGGACCCACTGAGCTAAATTCCTGGCCCCTAGGTTTATTTTTTTAGGACTCTACATAACTGATTTCAACAGTGGTTGCAGCAGTCTACACCCCCCACCAATAGTGGAAAAGGGTTCCTTTTTCCTCATAGCCTCTCCAGCATTTGTTATTGATTGATTTCTTTGAAGGAGCCACTTTTTCTGGAGTGAGTTGGAATCTTAGCATTGTTTTAATTTCCATATCTCAAATGACCAGTGATGTTGAACATTTTTTCATATATCTAGTTGCCATTTCTGCTGCTTAATCTGAGAAGTGCCTGTTCATTTCAGGTGAGCATTTTTGGATTGGGTCTTTAAATTTGTGGGATCTGGGTTTTTTTGAGTTAGACAGTGATCTTGTGTGAGGAATGTTTTCACCCTGTGGATTGTTTCTTCATTTTATTGATAATTTCTTTTGTTGTGCAAAAGATTTTTAGTAAGGTGAGGATCCAGTTGTTGATTTTTTTTTTTTTTTTTGAGGCAGGGTCTTGCTTTTGTAGTTAAGGCTGGCTTTGAGCGCACTATGTAGCCCAGGCAAGCCTCGAACTCACAGCAATGCTCCTGCTTCTGCCTCCTAAGTGCTGGGATTACAGGTGTGAACTACCATGCCTGGCATTGTGATTTGTGGTACTGATTGCTGATGGGCGTGAGTTACCACATCAGGCATTGTGGTATGTGGTTATTGGGGATTGAACTCAGGAACTTGTGCTTACAAGGCATTTGCCAGAACCACTGAGCTAAATCCCTGGCTTGAGTTGTTGATTTTTGTAATAGTTGCTGTGTGATTGGAGTTTTGTTTATAAAATCTTTGCCTCCACCAATGTCTTCGAGAGTCCTAACTGTTCTATCTTCAGCAGGTTAAGTGTTTCTGTTGTAATATTTAAATCTTTAGTCCACTTTTCTTTCAGTTTAGTGCAAAGTGAAAGATAATTTAAATCTTCTCTATGTGGAAATCAATTTTTCCAGCGGTATTTATTAAAGAAGCTATCTTTCTTCCAGTGAAGATGTTTGGCCCCTTTGTCAAAGATAAGGTGGCTGAGTGTGTCTGGAGGGTTTTTTTTTTTTTTTGCCAGTACCATGCTTTTTAATTTCAAGTCAGGGGTTGTGATCCACTCTTTGTTGTCTTTATTACCTAGAACTGCCTTTGCTATTTTAGGTTTCAAACCTAAGTTTTGGTTAGGTTCCAAATAAATTTTAGGATTGTTTTTCTAATTCTGTTAGATATACTTTTGGAATTTCGATTAGGATTGCATTAAATCTGTATATTAGTTTTGGAAGTGTGGGCATTTTTACTACATTGGTTCTCTTTACCCAAGATCAAGTGTTATCTTTACATTTTCTGATACTGCAAAATGTAGTAACTATTAATTTGCCATCTTTAACTGTATGAACTAGATTTATGGTTATATAACAAAATCTAAAATGAATCAGAAGGGCTGGGGAGTTAGCTCAGTGGTTCCGGCACCTGTCTTGCAAGCGCAAGGACCCAGGTTCGATCCCCGGTAACCACATACCATACTGGGTGTGGAGACTCACCTCAGCAGCAACCAGTACTCCATACCACAGTGCCAGGCATGGTGGCTCACGCCTGTCATCCCAGCACTCGGGAGGCAGAGGCAGGAGGATTGCTGTGATATGAGTTTGAGGCTGAGCTCAGGGCCAGCCTGAACCACAAAGCGAGACCCTGTCTCAAAAAAACCTAAAAATAAATAAATAAATAAATAAATAAATAAATAAATAAATAAAACGAATCAGAAAATTATATGCAATAAGTAAGCCCTTATGTTGATTTTACACTTAGGGGAGAATATTTAAAAGGGGTTACAGTGAAAAAATAGAGAAGTAGAAGAATAGGAAGAGAGTAAAAGCAAGTCTGGAAGATGAAGATTATACGAATTTTGAGAAAGTGATCAAGACAAGGGAATGAGAAGAAAATAAAAACAAGAACAGAAGAACAGCAGTAGAAAAAGTAGAAATGATGTTCAAGCAGGAAGAAACAAAACAAGAACAAAATCCACTAAAGAGGCAAAAAGAAAATGAGTAAGGAAAAAAAGTCCAATTCAAGGCATGCCGGTGTTATCAGTGGCAGGCAGTGTGAGTAGAGTCCAAAGCCAAATTGAGTAACCCCAGCAAACTAGTCGAGCTTCATAGTGTGGTGGTGGATAGTCTTAGCCTACCTGCACCATTAATTTCACTGAAGTTGATGCTGGTTCATGGGACTGTGAGGCTGGAACTGGGTTTCTTCAGCTTGGAGCAGTCCAGTTGCCTTCTGCTGGCTTGAATTCTGCTTCCTGATCTCTTGCTAACTTTCAGTTGGCACCTTACAGTAACTGAGCTGGCTCATAGTTGTTCTGAATTCCTAGCTCAGTTCACCCCCTCCAAGATGGTTGCTGTCCAATTGTCCTCTCCTGGATGATGTCAGAACCTGCTTAACTCATCAGCCACTGCAGTCTGCTGTGTCTGCTGCTCTGTTCCCCTGGCGCATTCCTCTGTAGAGGCTTCTGAGGTTGCCATAGTCAACTGTATCTGCAGGTTTGACCTGTTGTTCCCATACTGTGAGTCTGGATTCTGGGAGAAAATGTGGCTTGCTATCTCCCTCTCCTTCATTGAAGTTTTTCTCTTTACTCTGCCTGTGGGTTTTCATTCTCACTTTGATCCTTCCTTGGTCCTGGGGCCCTTCTTCCCCCTGCTCATGCTGCTGTATTCCAGCGTTAGGACACCAAGTCTCAGAGAGGCTTTGTCTGCTGCTCATCACTTTGTCATGTCTCTGGAAGTCTTCTTTCATGTGCTTATGAGATATGATCAAAAATAAAATATGGTCACTTCCATATGCCATCCAACAGAAAAATTTGTTCATGAAAACATTCTGTATGCGCTCATTCATTGGATTTGGCACTGTTCAACATCTGGCTCTTCCTCATTTCTCAAAATGACTGAGAATAGGAAACATTTTGAATGGATTCAGGACATCAAGGCATCCCCGACAGTATAACTAAACAGGAAAGGACATCCAGAACAACTTCGGGAAGTGGCAGACATTCATGTAAGTGTGTTTGAAGTGAGGGGGTATATTCTGAGAGCAGTTACTGGTAATATATCTTTTTTTTGCAGTATATCTTTTATTATAATATATTTTAAAAACGTAAACATTTACTGGGCCGGGGATATAGCTCAGTGGTTCCGGCGCCTGTCTTGCAAGCGCAAGGACCCAGGTTCAATCCCCGGTAACCACATAAAAATACTGGGCGTGGAGACTCACCCCAGCAGCAACCACTACCACATACCACAGTGCCGCGCATGGTGGCTCACACCTGTAATCCCAGCACTCGGGAGGCAGAGGCAGGAGGATTGCTGTGATGTGAGTTGGAGGCTGAGCTCAGGGCCAGCCTGAACCACAAAGCGAGACCCTGTCTCAAAAAACCTTTAAAAAAAAAGTAAACATTTACTGCTAATTTGATTAGCCCTTATACAGAAACCTAGGTAATACAGTCTAATAACCAACTTTTACATTATAACCTCTTGCCTGTTACTGTACTCAATACTCCAGTCAGTCATAATAGGTACTTGCAGTTGGAAAGTGCTGCTGTAATAGAAAAAGGACACAAATGGGCACCTCCATGCGTGGTGGGCACTGTAAGGCTGTCCATTCCTGTAGGTGGGCAGTGAGTGTGAAGGCTTCGGGCATGATTGTGTGTGACTGGACACTTAATTTAGTAGTTTTTTAATGTAGTTAGGACAGGACTTATTTCTACTTACCATGTGATTTATAGTGGTTCTTCATTCAGTGGTTTGTTTCAGATATTATCATTGTAATGTTTTCTCTCATATTCCTTTAACTGACTGCATGTGTAATAGGCTTGCATATCTAGCTTTGCAGTTGAGGTTAGCCCTGAAGTTCACTATGTAGCCCAGGCTAGACTTGAACTCACAGCAGTCCTCCTGCCAAGTGCTGGGGTTACAGGCATGAGCCGCCATGTCTGTCCTCCACCTTTTTTGAGACAGGGTCTTGCTTTGTAGTTCAGACTGGCCCTGAGCTCACTGTGTAGCCCAGTTGAGCCTCGAACTCATTCAGTCCTCCTGCCTCTGCCTCCCGAGTGCTGGGGTTACAGGTGCAAGCTGCCATGCCTGATACTGTGGTGTGTGATACTGATTGCTGATGGGCGCATTGTGGTATGTGTTTATTGGGAATCGAGCTTGTAAGGCAGATGGTGGAACTACTGAGCTAAATCCCCGGCCTTGGGCACCCTCCTTTTTTTTTTTTTTTTAGGTTTTTTGAGACAGGGTCTTGCTTTGTGGTTCAGGCTGGCCCTGAGCTCAGCCTCAAATTCACATCACAATCCTCCTGCCTCTGCCTCCCGAGTGCTGGGATTACAGGCGTGAGCCACCACGCCCGGCACTGTGGTATGTGGTACTGGTTGCCGCTGGGGTGAGTCTCCACACCCAGTATTGTTACGTGGTTACCGGGGATTGAACCTGGGTCCTTGCGCTTCCAAGACAGATGCCGGAACCACTGAGCTATATCCCCGGCCCGGCACCCTCCTTTTTTAAGAGTAGGAAGGGGTTATTGTTAGAGCTTCTGCCTAAGAGGGACGGAAGGGGGACTCAAAAGTGGGTGACACCTTTTTTTTAAACATTTGTACTAAGATTCTGGGCGTTTCCTTCTGACCTATTTTGTTTTTTTCCTTCTGACCTAATCTCTTTTTATGTCTGTCTATACCATTGTAAAGTCCCCACTCACTAATTTCTGATTTTTTGTTTTGCTAAAAGATATTTTGGTTTTGTTTTTTGATTTTTGTTTTCTTTTTTTTGGAGACAGGGTCTTGCTATATTATTCAGGCTGGTCTTAAACTCACTATGTATCCCAGATTGGGTTTGAACTCATGGTGATCCTCCTGCCTCAGCCTCCCAAATGCTGCGATTATTGACATGGACCACCATGCCTGCTGCATACTTGTTTTAAAATCTTATTTCATAACTGTAAGATGCAGATCTCTTCATTTTCTTCTTCTGGTTTTCATTCATGGTTTCTTACCTGTCATGTGCTTGGTACTTTTTGTTGTTCTGGAGACTCTAATTATAGAAATTATTTGTAGCCAAGTTTATGTTATTTCTTCAGAGAGGGTGTGTGCTTAATGCTGCATGTGTTGGTGATTTAGGGTTAATCTCATCACATGTTAGAGCATGGCACATTTGGCCTCTGAGGCGCGGTGTATTTGCAGTGTGCTCTTGGCCTGGCTATGGCTGGTGACCGCATAGTCTCTCTGGCTTTCTGTGCCCAATAGATGCCCTTTCTCACTTTTCCACTGTTCCAGTGTTCTTCACTGTCTTGTAGCTCTCAGTACCTTCAGTCATATTTTGTGGTTTTATTAAAATATTTCAGACAAATTTAAAATGATGGTAATATTGAAAAACATTGGGCAGGGGATTTAGCTCATAGGTGCTGTGCTTGCTTTGCTAGTAGAATGTCCTGAGTTTGATCCCTAGTGGTGGTGGGGGACAAAAACTAAGTGAAAAGCATTGATGTTACTATAAAAACTAAAAATTTAATACCAGTGCCTAAGAGTAAAACGTTGAAACTCTGTGTGTGTGTGTGTGTGTGTGTGTGTGTGTGTGTGTGTGTTCATGCACATGTGTGCGGTGGTGGTGAAGGAAAGCAAACTCAGGCCTTGACGCGTGCCTGGCAGGTGTGCTGCACCACTGAACAACCTCCCCAGCCCAGCACACTATTAGAACTTTTAAGTAAACTGAAATTGTCTTTGAAATGGTTTTCCAGAAATGTTATCTGAATTAAATTACTGTCTGCTGTATAAGAATGTTAATGCTAGCCTTGAAAGTCATAAATGTTTTCCTCCCATTGCAGTAGTCAGGCCTGGAGAAGCGATGCAGTGCTTTTCAGGGAGGTGGGCTGTGCTCATACGGCGGCCAGTGCTCAGAGTTTCTAATGTCTTCTGATGTGTATTTGCTTACATAGATACTTTCAAGGGCTCTTTTTAGAAGGGTGGTGATTTTATTTTTATAAAATTTAAAGAATGACTTTTATTTGTGTATTTTTAGGTTGGGCTCATGTGGTTTGTGCCCTGTATATTCCAGAGGTACAGTTTGCCAATGTTTCTACAATGGAACCTATTGTTTTACAGTCTGTCCCACATGATCGTTATAATAAGGTACAGTGAATATTATTTTTTTTTATTATTTGGATATAGTTATTTTGAAACTAGGAGATAGATGTTTTTGTAGTCTTAAATTTAAAGACTTGTGAGCTTCTGGAGAAATTTGAAATAAAATAGAATTATTATCCTAAGCTACAGTTAATTAAAATATTAAAAGGCTACTAGAGTATAAAATGAATAAAAATGTACTTTCTCTTATGAAGAGAATGAGATATATATTGCATTAACATTTATTTATAAAACATATTATCTTTAAATCTATCCTTTAAGAATTTATTGTTGACCATTCCTTTGAGTACTGAGGTTTAATTAAATTCAAACCAATCATTTTATATTTGTTATGATATGCTTTTTTTTTTTTTTTTTTGAGTCAGGGTCTTGTTTTATAATTCAGGCTGGCCCTGAGCTCACTATGTAGCCCTGCTGCTCACAGCAGCCCTCCTGCCTCTGCCTCTTGAGCACTGGGATTACAGGCATGAGTTAAGACACCTGGCACTCTGGTATGCTTCTGATTGCTGGTGGGTGTGATTCGCCACACCCAGCATCATTGTATGTGGTTCCCGAGGATTGAACACAGGCCATTTTGCTTGCAAGGCAGGCCCCGGAACCACTGAGTTAAAACCCCAGCCAGGTCTTGCTTTTTTTGTAGTTCAGGCTGGTCCTGAGTTCAGCCTCAGCCTCAGCAATCCTCCTCTGCCTCCTCAGAGCTGAGATTACTGGTGTGAGCCACCACGCCTGGCAGTGTGGTATGTGGTGCTGATTTCTGGTTGATGTGAGTCACCACGCCTGATATTGTTGTTGTAAGTGGTCACCAGGGATTAAACCCTGGACCTTGTGCTTGCAAGACAGGCACTAGAACCACTGAGCTTAATTCCTGGCCCATGATATACTTTCTTTAAAAAATTCTGTTTCTGAAAGTTATATATCCCCACAAAGTTATTTACATCTCAAGATTTTTTTCCCCTGGGTATTGAACTTGTGACCTTGCACTTGGAAGGCAGGAGCCAGAAGCACTGAGCTAAATCCTTGTATACCTTAAGATTTGATTTTTATTTTTGGCTTAAACAAACAAACAAAACAAACTTTAGTGAAGCCTGGTGGCCTGCACTTATAGTCTCAGCTACTCTGGGGGCAGAAGCAGGATGATTGCGGAGTTTAAGGTCATTTAGGTCCCTTTCTTTTAACAAATGAAGGTGGGCATGGTGGCATATGTCTGGAATCCAAATTACAGAAGAGCTGGATGCAGTTGGATCCTAGGTTTGTTGCAAGTCTGGGAAACTTAATGATACTCAAAATAAATATTTTGTCTCAAAATAAAAAGCAGTAAGGTGTAGCTCAGTGGTAAGTGCTTGCCAATATATGTAATATATTCCCTGGGTTAAGTCACCAGTATTACATAAAGGGAGGAAAGAGGGAAGAAATAGTGAAAGAAGAAAGGAATCTTCTTGTGTAGATCCTTTTAGATTTTTCTATGTTTTAAATGTGTGAAACATTTAGTATTTAAGTTGTTTTGTCTCATTTTGAAACCTATGAGTCCTGACATGATTTTGTTATTAATACTGTTTCTGCCATATTTTAATTGAGTAGCCTATAATGAGAAACTGTTACTAAATTTATAGAGCCAAAATTAAAGTAAGTATCCCTGTATTATTATAATAAATTATTATTATTATCATTATTATTAATTATTTGAGACAGAGTCTTGCTTTGTAGTTCAGGCTAGGTGTGAACTCACTGTGTAGCCCAAGCTGACCTTGAATTCATGGCAATCCTCCTGCCTCTGCCTCTGAGTGCTGGGATTATAGGCTTGAGCCACCATGCCTGGTATGGTGGTATGTGGTCATCGGGGATCGAACTCAGGACCTCGTGCTTGCTAGGCAGATGCTGGAACCACTGAGCTAATTCCCTAGCCCTTTTCTTTCTCTTCTTTCCCCTACCTCCCCATTCCCTTTTACCTTTGAACATTTTGTTCATATTTATAAAGCTAATACCTGTCATATGCGCTGGACCTCACAATTTCACAAGACCTGTCATATGTTCTGGACCTCATTTATACCTTCAATTTCTCATACTAGAGAAAGGATATGGCGTCTACACATTTGTGTCCTATTTCACTTATTAGTATAGTCTCAAGATACATCCATTTTAGTATAAATGCCTCTGCTTTGTCATTACGATTGAATATTTTTTATTTTACAAAAAACCCTCACGTCTTCTTTATCCAGTTTCCAGCTGATGGGCATTTGGACTGTTTCCAAGATTAGGTATTATAAATTGAGCTGCTATAAACACGGGTGCACATAAGTAACTGTGATATTATGCTTTTAATTCTTTTGTGTATGTACCTAGCAGGGAAATGGGCTCAAATGGAACCTCTGACTCTGGTTCTTTGAGGAATCTTCACTTGATTTCCACAATGTTGTGCACCACACTACATTTCCACCAACATTGGAGAAGAGCTTTTTTCTCCTGGTAGCCCCACCAGCATTTGTTGGTTGATTTCTGCTTGTCTGCCTGCCTGCCTTCTTACCTTTCCTCCCTCCCTCCCACCCTCCCTCTCTCTTTCTTTCTTTCCTTTTCTTTCTTTCTGGCAGAGTCTCACTTTGTAGTGACAGAGTCTCACTTTGTAGTTCAGGCTGATCTGAGCTCTGCCTCTCAGGACTGCTGGGATTACAGGCATGAGCCACTATGCCCAGCACTGTGGTATGTGGTATTGACTGCTGGTGGGAGTGAGTCACCATGCCCATATTGTTCTATGTGGTTTCTGGGGATCAGACTTGGGCCCTTGTGCTTGCAAGATGGGCACCAGAACCACTGAGCTAAATCCCTGGTCCTTATTGGTAAGTTTTTAATTACATTTTCAGTTTCACATACCGATAGTGGGGTGTTTAAAATTTTTATATCCTCTGTGTTCAACATTGACAGTTCATATGTATCTATGAGTCTGTCCCTTTCTTCTATTTTCCTTCTTTTTGGAGTACAGGTTCTCAAAGTAGATGTTTATTATCCTCTGGAGTTTTGCTAGATCTGTGGTGATTTTTCCCTTTTGATTCCTGGTTGCATGAATTTGAGCTTTTTTCTTCCTTTTTTGATAAGATTGGCTAAGGATTTGTCAGTTTTATTTTTTCAAAGAAACAACTCTTTGATTTGTTAATGTTTTGGTATTCTCTTACTTTCCATTGCATTCATTTCTGCCCCAATCCTTACACTTTTCTCCCTTGTATGAGCTTTGGATTTGTCTTGATCCTCTTTTTTTTAGTAATTTGAAGTTCAGTATTTCATTATTTGAGTTTGCTCTGTTTTCCTAGTACAAGCATTCACTGCTATGAATTTCCCTTGTAGTACTGTTTTCATTGTGTCCCACAGATTCCTGTATGTTGTGCTGGCATTATGATTCAATTATAAAAACTAATTTTTTCTTTGTACCATTGGTTGTTCAGCAGAGTGTTATTCAGTTTCCATTTGTTTGTGAGGTTCTTGGAAGGTTTTTTTGCCTTTGATCTTTAATTTCAAGGTACTGTGGGATCTGACAGTATACAGAGGATAACTTCACTTACTTTGCATTTACATAAACATGGTCTATGAACTAGCATATGATCTGTTTTCGAGAATGATCCATGAGCATCTGAGAAGAATGTATATTCTGATTTTATGGGGTGGAATACTTACTCTGTAACATTGGTTCAGAAGTTTGGTTCAGTTCTATTATTTAATTTTTATTTTTGTCCAGTTGATCTGTCTGTCTGTGACAGTGGGATATTGAGGATCCCTACTACTATTGTATCAGTGCCTAACTTTTCATGTCCATTAATACTTGCTTTATATAGTTAGATGCACTAGAATTTATTGCATAAAGGTTTATGAATGTCATCTATTCTTCTTGGATTGTTCCCTTTATGAGGGTACAGTGTCCTTCTTTATCTGTTTTAATTAGTTTTGGTTTGAAGTTGACTTTGTTTGCAAATAAGATTGCCACTCCTGCTTTTTTGTGGTTTCTTGTCACATGGAAGATTGTTTTCCATCCTTTTACTTTCAGTCCACGTATTATTATTATTATTATTATTATTATTATTATTTTTTTTTTATTATTATTATTATTTTTTAGACAGGGTCTTGCTTTGTAGTTTAGGTTTGCCCTGAGCTCACTATGTAGCCTAGACTGGCCTGGAACTCATAGCAGTCCTGCCTCTTCCCCCTGAGTGCTGGGATTACAGGCATGAGCCACTATGCCCCTCACTGTGGTATGTAGCACTAAGAATCCAACTCAGGACATTGCCCTTATAGGCAAATGCTGGAATCACTGAGCTAAATCCCTGGCCCTGTCTATGGATTTCTTTATGCATTAGATTTTTTTTTTTCTTAAGACAAGGTTTTGCTTTGTAGTTTAGGCTGGCCCTGAGCTCAATATGTAGCCTAGGCAAGCCTTGAATTCACAGCAATCTTCCTGCTTCTGCCTCCTGAGTTGCTGGGATTACAGGCATGAGCTACCATGCCTGGCATTGTGATAGGTGGTACCAGGGATTGAATTTGGGATGTTGGGCTTGCCAGGTAGACTCATGAACCACTGAGTTAAATCCTGACCCAGATATGTTTCTTGTATACATATTATTGGATTTCCTTCTTTTTTTTGTTTTGTTTTAGGTTTTTTGAGACAGGGTCTTGCTTTGTGGTTCAGGCTGGCCCTGAGCTCAGCCTCAAACTCACATCACAGCAATCCTCCTGCCTCTGCCTCCTGAGTGCTGGGATGACAGGCGTGAGCCACCACGTCCGGCACTGTGGTATGTGGTACTGGTTGCTGCTGGGCGTGAGTCTCCACACCCAGTATTGTATGTGGTTAACCAGGGATCGAACCCTGGCCCTTGCAGGACAGGCGCCAGAACCACTGAGCTAAATCCCCAGCCCCTGGATTTCCTTCTTAAACTATTCTGCTAGTTTGTGTCTATTAATTGGTGCTTTGAGGCTATTCACATTAATGGTTATAAGTAATACATTCTGATTTAATCCTATCATAAGGTTTTCCTGTTGACTTTTATTCTTTGCTTTTAGCTTTTTTCATTCAGTTTCTTGCCTTGCCCAATGATTTCACTATGCTGGGTGTCATGGGATTGTGACACTTATTGTCTTTTTCTAGTATATTGTTTAGAATTTTTTGGAGTGAACGTTTGGTATTCATGAAGTTTCTTTTATTTTTTTTTTAGGTTTTTTGACACAGGGTTTCACTTTGTAGTTCAGGCTGGCCCTGAGCTCAGCCTCAAATTCACATCACAGCAATCCTCCTGCCTCTGCTGCCTGAGTGCTGGGATTACAGGCGTGAGCCACCACTCCTGGCACTGTGATATGTGGTACTGGTTGCTACTAGGTGTGAGTCTCCACGCCCAGTATTGTATGTGGTTACCGGGATCGAACCTATATCCTTGAGCTTGCAAGACAGGCGCTGGAACCACTGAGCTAAATCCTTGGCCCTCATGAAGTTTCTTATCTGTTGTTTGTCATGGTAGTGTCTTATTTCCCCATCAGTTTCTTTTTTTTTTTTCTGAGGACAAGGTCTTGCTTTGTAGTTCAGGCTGGCTCTGAGCTCACTGTGTAGCCCAGTTGAGCCTCAAACTCATAGCAGTCCTCCTGCCTCTGCCTCCCAAGTGATGATCCAGGAACATGACAAAATCTCACTTTACAAAAATAAAGTGTAGGAAGGTTTTGTAAGCCACCACATCCAGCAGTTTGGTATGTGGTACTGATTGCTGGTGTGCGTGAGTCTCCATATCATGCATTGTTCTATATGGTTACTGGGGATCAAACCCGGGCCCTTGCACTTGCAAGGCAGGTGCCAGAACCACTGTGCTGAACCCCCAGCCCTTCCTCATCAATTTTGAAAAATAGTTTTGCAGGGTACATCATTCTCTGTTGGAGTTTGTTTTATTTTTGTGTTTGAAATACTTCACTCTAGGCTCTCATTAAGTGTGTTGAAAAGGTCTACTGTGATTCTGATGGGCTTTCCTTTGAATGTGATTTTTTTCTTTCTCTAACTACTTGCAATATTTCCTTCTTTTGCTGGGTTTTTGGAATTGTGATTGTTATCTGCCTAGGTGTAAATTTTTGAGATCATGGCCCATTTGAATCCTATATACTTCTGTATATCAGTTATCTGTATGTCAAGTTCTATTCCTTTTCCTGTGAAGTTTTCTGCCATTACTTCTGTGAACAGTTTTTTAAATGTTTTTTCTATATCTGTTTCTTCACTTACTCCACAATCAATCCTGTGTTATTCTTCTTTTGCATCATCTAGCAGATGCTGGATTGATTTCTCAAGCTCCTTTGCTATTTTCTTTTCTATTTTTAAATTTTTTTGAGATAGGATCTTGCTTTGTAGTTCAGGCTGGCTCCGAACTCAGCCTAGAACTCAGCAATCCTCCTGCCTCTGCTTCATGAGTGCTAGGATTACAGGGGTGAGCTACCATGCCTGGTATTGTGGTATGTGGTACTGACTGCTGGTGGGTGTGAGTCACCAGTCCTGGTACTGTTGTATGTGTTTACCTGGGATTGTTACTCCAGGATTGACCTGCAAGGCAAGTGCCAGAACCACCGAGTTACATCCTCAGCCTCCTTTGCTATTTTCCATAAATTTTTCCTTGCCTGTTCACTGGCTGCAGTCCTGTCTTCTATTTTTGATGCTCCATCTTCACATTTATCCAACCTCTTCCATAAACCTTCCTTGGAGTTTCTAATTTCCTAGAAATCTTTAACGGATTTCATTATTTTTGTAAAGTGAGATTTTGTCATGTTCCTGATCTTTTCTCTAGTGTTACTAGTCATATCTTTCTCTAGGGACATTTCCTCTGTTGTTACTGAGAAATTATTTCTGATTTTGTTTTACCAGATCCTCTTTTGTTACCAGCTCAGAGTGTCTTGGTGAGTGAATCTAGCTTGCCCCAGTTTACTTTTCTCTGGATTCTCCTGTGGTGATGATCTGGGTATCTGAGTTTTAAAATTTTTTCCCATTTCTATTTTTTGTTGTTGTTAATATTTTTGGTTTAATTCTGGGTTGCTGTCTGGGCAGTGGTTTTTGTAAGTATTTTTCTTCCTAATGTTTAGAACTCTTAGTAGATACTACTTCCTCGGTTGTCCTCATTATATCTGTAATGGCCCTTAAACAGTCTTAGTTCAGGGACACCACAAAAGGTACTTAAATGGAACAGTCACATTACGTTGGTTGAAATAATACAGTCGTTGTCATCAACAGTATCAAACACAACCTAGGAAATGACAAACTGGCAATCACTATTCTGATAACTTTTAACTTCCTGTGATAAGATTTGTGACCATATGCTGCAGTTTAAAACTAACCAGAAAATGTGTTTACATCTTATAGCCCTTTCAGTGTAGAAGTATCACCCTTTGGAAGAAAAGCTTTGAAGAGGTTGGAGATGCAAAGAGAGAAAGAAAAGGAAAGTTTGGAAATAAAATTAAAGTACATATAAAAAGCACACAGTGGGCTGGAGATTTAGCTCAGTGGTTCTGGCATATGCCTTGGAAGCACAAGTTCCCTAGTTTAGTCCTTGAAACCACATACAACAATGCTAGGCATGGTGACTCCTGCCCATCAGCAATCAGCACCACATACCACAGTGCCAGGTGTGGTGGCCCATGCCTGTAATCCCAGCACTTGGGAGGCAGAGGCAGGAGGATGCTGAGAGTTCCAGACTTGCCTGGGTTACATAATGAGCTGAGGGCAGGCCTGAACTACAAAGCGAGACCTTGTCTTTAAAACAAACAAACAAACAAACAAACAAGCAAGCAAAAAATATACATCCCCAGGAAACTGAAAGGAGTTAGCAAACATAACAGACAGAAGGGACAAATACAAAACAAACTAACAACTGTCAGACTACTATAAACTGGGTTCACTCTCCTATTTTAGCACAGATGGAAGAGATTGTAGGGAAAATAAGACACACAAACTTCAGAGATCTGTACTGACCCAAGGAAAAGAGTAGATGAAAAAAAAGAATAGGGCTCTCAGCAGCAATAGGAAAACACAACTTATTTTCATTCTCCTATAAAAATAAGTGCAGTTGAGATAAGATAAAACTGAAATTGGAGGGACTTATCAAGAAGAAAGTGCAGAAAGGAAGAATAAAAGAGGACAGAAAACTGAATAAAGAAACAACAGCAGCACACAAAAAAATCAAAAACAATATCAAAAGTGCCCTTTGAAGTGAGGACCTGCTATCCCCTGTAGACAGTCTGGGCAGCAGCATGCAGATTGGAATGGACTAGTCAGAGGAAGACTGCTGGGTCCGCTGAGATTCAGTGTGGGTTCTGGCTACAGTGTCCGACTGGAGCTCCCGCAGGCTTGAACTCTGCAAAATTTTATTGTAGGTATAAACTACCCTTTCCCTGAAGTCAGTCCAGGGTCCTGTAGGTGGTGCTGGCCCCATAAACTCACTAATGACTGTTGGTTTTCATTCTCCCAGTGGGTGCAACAGGAAGCGGGAAATAGTGGGAACATGGTAGGACAGCTGTTTGCGGTGATCCACCACCCAGCGCTGTTGTCAGGACAAACTGTTCCAGCTCCTGACAGTGGTTTTTATGTCCCCCAGTGCCTTAGTGGTTTGGATCTTAATCTAGTTTCAATGCAGCCCCCTGGGACTGGGGTGCAGATTGTCTGTCCCTAGGGGTGGTGGGCAGAGCTTGCTTACTGACTGGCATGGGGATCCTCTGATTGTCTGGGACCAGTTTATATATGTTGCTAATAGCAGCTGCTGTGGTTCAGTGTGTCCACTGCTCTGCTTCACTGGTGCGTTTCTCCATGAAGGCCTTTGCCTTAAGTAGTCAGTCATCAGAGGTAGGTGGGGTTCAGCAGCCACTTCACTGAGAGTCTGGGCTCCGGCAGAGAGCATTCCTCCCTCCTCCTTAATGCTTCATTCTTTACTCTCTCTGTGTACTTTGCCTCTTCTCCCAGATCCTTCCTGGGTCCTAGGGACTTCTTACTTTCTGTTACTCTTTCGGCTGCTGTATTCCTGTGTAAGAACACCAGATTTCAGAGTGGCTCTTTGTTTGCTGCTCACTACTCTACCATCTTCTTTTCCTGCAAGTCTTTTGAGCATCCTTTTGTTAGTATTATTATCGAGCCTAGTTTGGAGCCTAGCATGCACGTGACCTGTGAACATTATAGAAGCTTCACTGTGTTGTGTGAACTTGTCTTCTGGAGTGAAATTACCAAATCACACTAGAGCAGCAGGTTGCTCACAACCTTATATTTTATTAAATGCATTCTTTTTTTTTTTGAGACAGGGTCTCACTTTTGTAGTTCAGGCTAGCCCTGAGCTCAGCCTCAAACTCACATCACAGCAATCCTCCTGCCTCTGCCTCCCGAGTGCTGGGATTACAGGCGTGAGCCACCACACCCGGCACTGTGGTATGTGGTGCTGATTGCTGCTGGGTGTAAGTCCCTGCGCCCAGTATCGTATGTGGTTACCGGGAGATCGAACCTGGGCTCTTGCGCTTGCAAGACAGATGCCGGAACCACTGAGCTAAATCCCTGGCCCCTGAAGTGCATTCTTTATTACCATTAAAAATGCATTCTTGGGGCCGGGGATTTATTCCAGTTATTCTGGTACCTGCCTTGCAAGTGCAAGGTCCTGAGTTCATTCTTTGGTATGTCCCTCAAATACATGAAAATGAATTTGTAAAAAAACCCCAAAGTTATGTATTTATAATATATATGAAAAGGTATATATATCTATGTCTATAGATAGGTATATATAGATATATATATATATATATATATAGATATATATATATATATAGAAAGGTATATATTATCTATATACTATATATCTTCTTAGGCAGGCAAGGTAGTACACACCTGTAATCTCAGTGCCATGGAAGCTGAAATAGGAGGATCACTGCGAATTTGAAGTCAGCCTGGGTACATAGGTAAATAGTGAGTTCAGCAAGACTATGTCTTAAAAAAAAAGCTTGAGGGTCCGGGGAGTTAACTCAGTGGTTCCGACGCCTGTCTTGCAAGCGCAAGGACCCAGGTTCGATCCCCGGTAACCACATACCATACTGAGCGTGGAGACTCATGCCCAGCAGCAATCAGTACCACATACCACAGTGCCGGGCGTGATGGCTCACGCCTGTAATCCCAGTACAAGGGAGGCAGAGGCAGGAGGATTGCTGTGATGTGAGTTTGAGGCTGAGCTCAGGGCCAGCCTGAACCACAAGGCAAGACCCTCTCTCAAAACAAACAAACAAACAAAAAAGTTTGATATTTTTTTCATGTATAATTGAACTCCTATACTTATTTCTTCATTTTAATATTGTAACTTTATTCCCGTCAAAATGTTTATATTACAGAGAATGTTTTTTTTCCTTTCTTTTCGTTTGGTACTGGGAATCGAATTCAGGGTCTTGCACTGATGCTGTGCCACTGAGCTATATTTTCAGCCCATACTATTATCCTGGTGTATTTGGTGTATATGTTTTTGTCCAGAATTCTCCCTCCACCCCTATAAGGCTGGAGATTGAACCTGAGGCCTTCAGCTCACTAGGTGAGCCCCCAGCCATGAACTGAAGCCTTAGCCCTCGCATGTATCCTTCAGCTTTGTGTCCCCAAGGCCTTCGTTGTTGGTGTTCTAGCAGGTTAATGTTTTCTCTCATGGAAGTTTTAAAATTTTTATAATTTCTTTCTGTTGTTTCTACCCTTGATGCTATGCAAGGCATAGATTTAAAAAAATACTGTTTATTGAAAAAAATACTTGCTTTTCCTTTTAATCTTGAAATAATTTGAAGTGTATGTACAACTTACATGACATTTATGAAGAGCTGCTCTTTGTTTGAGCCATTTGAGAGTAATTTATGAAGCTAACACTGCTTCTCTAGTCTGTTGTGTGTTTCCTATAAGGAAAGGTGTTCTTGGGTTGGAGATGAATCTCAGTGGTAGAGGGCCTGCCTATGTGTTGGGCCCTGGTGACATGCTCAGCATTACAAAAAGTGGAGTTAGTCTTGTTTGCAATTCCAAGACAGTCATCAAAGACAGACTTAGCACTGTGCATTATTACTGTGTCTACTGACTTCATTTGTTGTACCAATAACAAAAAGTAAATTTGGACTTTTATTTTCTTTGTTCTGAAACAGTAGCTCACCTATCCTTGACTTTGATAATTTCACATGTTACAATCTAGCTATTCTGTAAAATGTCTCCTAATATGGGCCGGGGAGTTAGCTCAGTGGTTCCGGCGCCTGTCTCGCAAGCTCAAGGACCCGGGTTCGATTCCCCGGTAACCACATAACAATACTGGGTGTGGAGACCCACACCCAGCAGCAACCAGTACCACATACCACAGTGCCGGGCGTGGTGGCTCACGCCTGTAATCCCAGCACTCGGGAGGCAGAGGCAGGAGGATTG
>PVIR01025223.1:0-25089 GCA_004026965.1 Petromus typicus | reverse complement strand
ATTCTTCAAGCTTCCCAGTCAGTGATCAGTTGATGTAAAATGAACACACATCATCAAACATAATGAATGTTTTCTAAGTTATTGCTGTAGAAGATCTCTCTCTTACACACACACACACACACACACACACACACACACACACACACACACGCTGAATCTGAATATCCATTCTTTTCCTCCATGCTCTCCACCTCCAGTTTTCCCTGTCATTCCATATCCAGATTGAGTCCTGCCTCTTTCCCGCCTCTCAGCCTGAAGTTCCCCCACAGGTCTCTTCTTTTGAATGCCTGCTGTATTCATCCTATCATGACAAAAACTGTCTTAAAGATATGGCTGAGATAATAGTTTTATAGGAATATTTGTCCCTGAGTAAGACTATAAATTGCTTCCGTCTATCCAACATGTCAAATGGTGCTTAGATTCACTGCATATTTAACTGTTCTGTACAATAACCCAGAAATAAATTTTTCTTTTAAAATATACTACCCTTTTTATACACTGAATGTTGGAGTCAAGCAGCTTGCCTAGAAGGGCTTAAATATTCAGAAAATGAAAACAATTAGGAATGTCCAGGGCAAAAAGTGGTTGTTATGGCAGTTGTGTATATTAAAGACAGTCCTTCGGGTATTGCATGACAGAGGTGGACTTATATACCAAGAGCAGAAATACTTTACATTCTTTGTAGAGAATTAATAAGTAAACCTGTAAAACAGACATATTGTCATGGTAAATTTCATTGGTTGTGGTAGGTTTTATCTATGAGAGCCTCTGATCAATACCTAATATCGTTTGGGAGATTTTCTAGTTAAGCAACATATGGTGACTTCTGATAAAGATTTATCTAATGAAATGCATAGCAGGAATCCATTTTTCAGTATAATCAAATACATCCATATTGTACTAAAATGTTTCCAAACACTTTTGCTCTGACTTTACTAGAATAGTTAAAATTGCCTTGTTTATTAACAAGGTATGATTCTTTTTATTGACATCATGGCTACACCACTCATGACCCTGGGAATGTGGACCTATCCTGAAAGGTAGCAGTAACTCTCAGAAAATGAGTGTCTTCTCACTCTCTGAGATAAAAGACTGGAGCTTGGAGTTTCCTTCCTAGGAGATGATGGGACAAGGATCTGCTCACAGATCACACACAGAGCCACAAGAACTTCTTTCCTCCCCACCAAGAGACATTTCTGTAGAATGTGGCTGGACAGTGTGACACATGCATCTAACACTAGCTCTTTGGAAGGCAGAGGATAGCAAGTATGAGCTTACCTGGGGCATTTTAGTGCTTCAGTGAGACTCGGTCTCAAAACAAAGCATTCACTAGAAATACAGCTCAGTAGGAAGGTACTGGGTTCAATTTCCAGCACCATAAAAAAAGATACTGTAAACTCTGATAATATGAGATACAAAAGCTAACTTGCTTTCTTTTCACACCAAAAGGCATGTTGTCCCTTAGAAAGAGGAAAAGGGAAAAAATTCCAGTACCCATAAAATATGTCCATGACTCATGTCTTTTCTTTCTTGGTCAAAAAAATCATTGCCATCAATCAACATTATTATTTTTATTGTTTGTGGTACTGAGGAGTGACCCCGGGGCCTGAGATACATCACCAGCCCACTCCTTTTTTTATTCTGAGAAGAGTCTCAGTCCTTTAGGTCTCTCAGTTTCCATATGATGCAACAGAGCCATCTAAGTGTTGGCTTTTCACACTCCTGTCTCCCATTTCCCATGAAGCAGAATTATTGTTTAATCTTTATCATGTTTCATCTTGATGACGTCTTCTCACTGCCGAGCTTCTAGCCCTGTGCATCCTCCTTGCTGTGCACTCCCCCCACATGACCATCCACTTTCCCACCTTGCTTGTTACACTTGTCCACCATGCTCCTCCTCTCATGGTTCATACTCAGCACATCACCATAATTCTTACCTTCATCTTGAGCCCTCCACGACTAGTCTTGTGATCAGCTTCCTTCATATCTGCAAGTCCAATGATGGTCACTTCTAACACCTTTGCATATGGTTCCTATACAGCCCATTTTTTTTGGAGTCAGTGCTGTTTATACTTGCTGTCATCATGTGATTATTGACAGGACCTACTTTGACTGTCGGATGCACTGCACTATCTTCTGACCTTGTGAGTAATCCTGTGTGAGTACTTGACTCCTGTTTTTGCAAAAATTTGATGTAACTTACTTTCCATTCAGAATGGACATGTATGGTCCACTTCCACTTTTGTCTTCTTTCTTTGGCTTTTGGAACATTCACATTGTAAATTGTCATCCTTCAGTCTGACCAATCATCTGCTTGCTAAGGCCTTCATCCTAGAAAATCATGTTTGTATGTTTTGTTTTGTTTTGTTTTAGCTATGTATGATCTCCAATTTCCTAGGACCATTTCTATGGCATCAAACATTTTCTACTTCCATTTACATTATCTGTTGTTACAAAAACTTCAAATTATATTTCTGACTATTTTGTACTCAAAACTGAGCTTTTCAGTGGCAAATTTCCATAAGGAGACACTCTTGTGTATTTTGGCTACTTTGATTACATTTTCTTCCAGACTACAGAACAGTTTTTCTTTCACCTATTCAAAACTA
This sequence comes from Petromus typicus, assembly GCA_004026965.1. Classification (NCBI taxonomy): domain Eukaryota; kingdom Metazoa; phylum Chordata; class Mammalia; order Rodentia; family Petromuridae; genus Petromus; species Petromus typicus. The sequence continues at coordinate 22,480 of PVIR01025223.1, read as the reverse complement.
ATTACTCTCGGTTTTCTCTCTGTTTTGCAATACCCCACCATTTATTTTTTTCTGTTGATCTCAATTTGTAATATATCATTCCCCACAGAACTGATATATGTCATTTCTACTTGAGAACACAAGAAAAACCTCTCTTGGCCTCAGCCTCTCCTTTATTGCTTCCTCTGCAACCCTCTGCCTTCTTTCTCACACAGAAGCCCTATCCTCATCCCCCTATGGGGCCCTATGGGGCCTCTATTGTCCAACTGAGTCCACCATCGCAAATATCATTCTTGATCTTTTGGTAAATCTGAGGCTGACTGTATGAACTTCATTTGACAATCTGTCTGTGTGACATTGTCTACTCCATCTTCATCTGTAGTATAAAATGGCCTAAATCTTTTTTTTTATGATTTCATTATACTTTAAACTCTACAAATACTTACTCAAGTAAGCCAGATCTGAAAGGTAAGTCTGAGGCTACATGGAAACTAGTGGGAATGGGTCTGGTGAAGGACTTCTCAGGTTTTAGCCTCTTCATTTTACACTACGTCCTCTCATATTTTTTTGCCATATCCTGTGAATATGATACCTTAAAATCATTTCAAAGTCTTACTTTTGTAAAATGTACTGAAGAGATATGATTACTGACTGAAAAAACAGTCAAATGGGGAAAACTGGACCAATAAGTGAACCTACAAGTGTAGGTTTTTTGTGCTTAGAATGTTGATAGAGATATGTGACTGGGTCCAAAATATTTCATTTCTTTTCCTATTTTCCATCTCCAAATAGGAATTTGAAATTGAGCAGTCATATGAGAAATAATTAGATTAGTTATTCTTTTGTTGTTTTTAAGACTGAGTTGTTGGTTAACTTTCTTATCGTCTATGATCTCCCTTATAATATTAGTGTTCTATGATTCTCTAAAAATAGGACTACAATAGTCCATAGGTATAAGAGCATTAAAATTTGATGTTATATTATTTCCAACCTCTTTCAATGTATTTTTACAACTCTTAACTCTTGGGCATAATGGAATTCAAGCATAATAATTATTTGTCATATGACATTGAAATATTTTATTTCTACATGGCACAGCTTATTATCCATGTGGTACCCTAGCAATATGAATAATCCATTAGTTTAAAAGATGAAGAGTGTGACAGCTGGTAATTTGTTTATTTATAAATTGGACCTTGACTTGATAAATAAATGTTTCAGGTGTTCAAAAGTAATTGTAGTGATATTTTTTTACACATGAATAACTTTAAAGAAAATTATATAAAGATATTCCAATATATGTAGTATCTCTAAGAGTTGTCCTCTTCTTACTCTGAGAGTATGAGCTTTATTTGAGGCAGTTGGTATGGTGCTGAAGCTCACACTGCAGATGAAATAAATGGCATGGTCCCTTGTAATACAAACACTGGTCCCAGCCCTCAGCCCTAAGTCAGCATTACGGTGACATTAAAGAGATTGGCCTTGGTCTTTCTTTTGTGACATACTCTATTACCTCTTATTCTGTAGATTCAACCTGCCATGGAAAACATGTTGTCTTGGTTTTATTCATGCCTTTCAAACCTTTGTATCTATCAGTGTATGCAAATCTTTGGATTTACTTTTCATCTTTTCCACTTAGCCTTTCTCATGTCTTTTCTGTGAGATAGAGGATATGTTTCTGCCTGACCATTTCTATTCCAGCCCTCATTTATGGTTAATCATGCCTCTGGCACCCTTCACGCATCATAATATGTAGCTTTGGGGCAATTGGTTCCCAGTTGGTGAAATTATCCCGGGCATTATGTCCACAGCTGTGTCTCCAGCATTATCTCATAGGATCCCCTTAAGGAATCATGCAATGCAAAATGTAATTCTGATGTAGTGAAGCTTGATTTCATGCACCATGGCCTCATACTTGTCTGGCTGCTTTCAAAGCACATTTTATATCTCTCCCTGTCTCCAGGATACTGCTAGACAGTTAGCAGTTGCTCAAATGAAGATGGCTGTGATCATTGAAGGCTCTTGCCTTTCAGATTGGCTCAGGAAAGGTATTAGTAATTCATCTCACTATTAATGAAAATGGAAGAAAGCTAGATGGCTAGAGGAGTGGTACTAGGGAATTTGCTGCTTCTTGAATATAGTGTTTGGGATTTTGTGTTTGAAAAGCAAACAGTCATAGAAAGAAATGTTTCGGCTTGTGTAAACCGTACTATTGCCCATCACTGGCCATCTTCACACAGGAAAGTGAGCTTTGTGTCCAATGTTTTCAAACAGATAATCCATTTGAAAAGAGTCATGGGGGCTCATACATATGGGGTTTCTCTGAAGTGTGTCCAGTGACAGAGCATTAGACTAGAGATCTGAAATGTCAGTCATGGTCTGGTTATTATGCGGATCATTGAAGTGCGTGTCCTGACTAAGCTACATAGAAAGCACACAAAAAATGTTTGTTGCATGATAATTGAATTCATAATTAATTTAATATAGGCCTGTCACAAAATTTGACATCTAAAATTTGAAGTTTAATCTTCATACACACACTGGATATTTTATGATAGTATTCAAATGCATCATGATAACAAAAGCCCAGAGCCTTGGGCTTGACTAAATCAGGATGCCCCATGAGGTGACTGAAATTTTAGGTTGCTGAAAACATGATAGAGACATCTTAATTAGTCTGTGATGGAAATCCTTTGATCTCAGCCTCTAATGAACCTCTTTGTCACTCAAAAATGTGTAAAGGTCATAAAACTTAGTTTACCATCTGAACAATGACAATTACAATTCACAGTAGACATAAGTCTATCTCTACAGAAATCTCAGTAGCACACTGAACCCTAGGTACAAAAGTCAGTGTCAATATCCAGCACATTTGCAACTCTGCATTTGTCCTCACCGTGTGTAGAAAACAGTGCAGAGTTAATGATTATTCTCTAGTTTGCCTCTCTAGTGGAATCTCAAAGACTATTTTAAAATTATATTTAAAATGAATATCCAGAGCAAGCTGGTAAAATTTTTGGATATTGTAGAATATTTTTGCAAATGTTATTAAATTTCTATTATTTCATGTTAACTATTTGTGAACATTTTTTTTACATTATACTTCTGTAGAAGGCTGTTTTGAAATACTGTTCATTTTTCTTTTTATCACCATGTCCCAATCTAATCTTTACCATAGCATAAAGCATTTGCCACAAACAAAAATTCAGGAAACTAAGAGTTCAGTTCAAGCATTTTCTGAAAATTTTCTCCACTTATTCACTATTTACTTTTTCCTTTCTCCATTCCTAACCATCACACCAAGTCTTGCATTGTCCACTGCAGAAGTGGAAATGGAAAATGATATCACTTTTAGGGAATACAACACTTTATTTTCCACAGGTAAATAACTAAAAAGTGGTGAGAATCCCCCAAATATGAATTATAATACTATCAAGTAGGTGTTGTGGTATATTCTTATAATCCCAGCATTCTTGGAGGCTGAGGCTAGTGAATTGCAAGTTCAAGCCTAGCATGGGAAACTCAGTAACCTAATAAGACCATTTATCAAAACAAAAAAATTAGAAAGGGTTAAGGTTGTAGCTCATGGGGAAATTTCTGGATTTGAACCCATGTAATGAAAACAAACAATCAAATAATTCTCAGGTCTAGCAATCCTAGTTTCCAAAGCAAACAAAACAAGTACATTGAAGAGATATTTACTTCAACTTTATTCATTATAATCAAGGTATAGAATCAGACTGTACTCATCAGTGGACGAATGAATGACAAATCTGCCATATGTGTACATATTGAAGTGCTATTCGGTCTTTTTTAAAAAAAGATATTTTGTCTCTTGTTATAGTATGGATGAAGTAGAAGATGTTGTGCTAAGTGAAATAAGTTTGTCACATATACACAAATAGTGCATAATCTTATTTAAAAAGAGGAACTCACACAAGCAGAGATTAAAATGACATTTACTAGGAACTAAAAATTGAAGTGGATTATGAGGTTATTGGTCAAAAATATAAAATTTTAATGAAGAAGAATAAGTTTATGAGGTCTGTTGTATCACATGATGAGTACATTTAAATACAAAGGATTATGAACTTGAAATTTGCCAAGAATAGACTATAATTTTTCTTACTCCAACAAAACAATAAATAGGCAAGGTGGTACATATGTTAATTGGCCTGATTTATCCATTCTACAGTGTACAGATATATCAAAACATCACCTTGTGCACCATAAGTATATACCATTTTTAGTCTTTCAATAAAAAAGTAAATGCATGGAAAGACTTTTTAAATATTTGAAAAATCCTAATTGAAAATGAGAATACTAATAGGGAACAGTATAACCAATGGCAGAAGCCAAATTATAAAGGTATGAAAGCTCTTTTCATCAGGTAGCCTGCAAGGTGGGAGAGGTACATGAAATGCTGCTTCTTTTCTGAAGTCTTCTCGGTGTCCCCTAGGACCCCACTCCCACCTGTAAGCCGTGGTTTCTGCATCAGTCAGGACAGGTAGCTCTCAGGAGGCCAAGAAGATGATCCTGCGCTCATCTGAAACCTGATCAGCTCTTTGCAAAGAATAAATTAAAAAGATGAAAAAAATTAAAAATACTAGAGAAAGAGAACAAACTTGATTTCAGGTTTAGAAAATATTTTAGTCACATTCTGTGTTGCAGCAGAACTGTAGCAAAACTCCATAGTCACGGCGCTCTTGTCGGTGGTAGAGATCTAAAGTTCACTGGATCCAGACGCCGATTCTGACAGAATCAGAGTATTTAGAGCTTAGTTCCAAGGTCTGAACTTGGGACTGCCCTTTTCCCTGGTTCTTCTTCTCAGGAAGCTAAGGGTTTAACAGCCACATAGTAAGTGACATTACTTTTATACATGGTTTGTTCCTGGAAATATGTTCTACCCTCCTTCTCTGTCTCTATGCCACCTTTCCACAGCAACCCCCGCAAAGCACTTTTTAATTAGTATTTTTAAGAGTTAAATGTTAAATATGGAGTTGTAAGATACCTGGGTTGCAAGATACTTGTAATTGTTTCCATTTTACAAGTGAAAAATTTTATATTTAGACAGTTTATAACTAACCTAAGATCATATATCCCGAGACTAGTGTATTTCTCCCAAAATAATACCTAGGTGGGAAATCAGCCCTAATGTGAATTTTCAGGTAGATCATGATATAAGCCCTGACCCCAAAATAGCCCTAGTTCAGCCTGCCAGACAGATTGATGCAATATGTATGTCTGTTGCAACACATGAGGCATATATTGGGCTATAAAATAATAATGTTGATGCATAATTAAATAGAAATAGATAACATTGACATTAATACTTAAATGATAAGATGAATTACTATTTGTATACACAAGAGGCAATTCATGAATAAATACATTTTTAAATATAAGTAAATGTAGATTGTGGTACGTGACAAAATAAGACATAGCTGAAAAATAAACCCTATTATGGCTTTTGGACAAAAATTAGTATGATCTCATCTTATTTTGGAGGAGTGACATTAAAATGCTAGTAAACTGCATAGCCATTATTATTCTTATCATTCTTTGTTGTCATTCTCTATTTGATCCCAACCTTATCTTCTGATACATCGTGTGGTCTATGGTCCAAAAAGAATGGTTGTTTAACTTCAAGTTATAATCAACTTTGAAAAGTTTTAGAAAGTAATATTAAAAGTTAGAGTATAAAATAAAACACTAGTGTCTGGCCGCAGTATTAAGAAGATAACCAAAGACCAGTGTCAGCCCCCACACAATGAGATCTACAGAGTGCAAAGGACGGAATTGGTCTGGTGGGAGCTGGTATCTGGTTCTGGGCACCAATATCCCAGTGACATGTTTGATTCAATTTTAGGGATGAGAAAGGAATCTCCCAATAACAGATATTTTTACATAATGTATGTCATAGTAGCTGTACTTTGAAATCTCCTCTCGGTTGTTTAAATATATTCCAAAGATCAACACCTTCTATTAAGTGAGTGAAAGAATCTTTATCCAGCAAAATCATTGTACAGTAAATGAAAAATCAGGTTGCAAATCTACAAGGAAAATAGACAAATTATGAAAATTTGACTTTTCATAGGAAAGAAATCATACAAATGGGAAACATGAAATATTTTCAATTCAATGAGTAACTGAATAAGATTTTTAATAACACATTTTTAACTGTTTCAATAAAATCATATTTTAAAATCTAGTAGAATATATTTATTTCAGGTGTTGATTTGGCCTGCTTTATTTTTTTAAAAGCAAAATATGTATTGGTACAAGATTTTAAAAGGTGCAACACATTCATTCTCTTAATATTATTGTATTTTCTCAGCAACATTAACTTTGCTACCTTCACCTGGCGAAGGACAGATGGGCTGCTTTCCTATCATAACTTCTTTGGTCCTCTGATCCAGAAGCCAAGAGTGGGAGAGGTGTGGTGTTTGAGATCCCAAGTGGCCACTGCATAGTGTGCATCCCACCTACCATCGTTTTCTCTGCACCTACTTGCTATCAAGTGCTGACCTTTCTGCACTTATGACAAGTTCCCCCAATCCCACAGATGGAAATCTGACTGCACCAGAAAGTCCTGCACATACCTAGATGAGTTATAAAAGCATCAAACCTATTCAACTTTTAAAATGAGTGTTTGAGGGAGAACAATATCAAGTATGTCCTTATATATGTGCGATATTGCATTCTTTTGTTTAATTATATTTTACTTCTCCTTACTAAAATTAGCAACTCTTTATAAAATTCTCAATTTAAAACTAGGGTTTAATTAGGTGATTTATTTACATTACCTACTCCTCCTTTACCAAGACATTATGAGGAACATGTTTTTGTCCTGTTTTATAAATAAGGAACTTGATTCCATAATCACTAATGTTTGAGTCTTCTCAAAGCAAATAGTGTTTCATTCATATTCCATATAAGACTCTGAAAGTCTAAGTGTCCTCAGTATTCTTCAAGAGGTGAAAGTAGGATCAAAAGACTCTAAAAAAATAGTCAGGTCCCATTGAGTAGCTTGATATTCTGAAATATTCATGTTGTGTTTCCTGATTTTCATTATCCAGCATTACAAGGCTGTGAGGACAGGTTTTCAGTTCTATGTCAACCGATGTCTTAGTGGTTGGCTTTTGGCTCATAACCCAAAGGCTGAGGAAAGATCTGTGGAGATAATTTTGTTAGAGGACGCAGGATGCGTGGAGTTGCTGGGAAGACAGGAGCACCACAAAGTTACACAGCCTGCCCATCACTCACTGCAAACATGTTTCCATTGCCCAAGTCAGCCTGCCTCTCAGTCCTCACCTTATCCTCCGAGGGAAACTGTGCTCACTCGATTCCATCTTTCTGACTTTTGAATTAATTTTCCTAATTGGCAGGAAGAGGCCATGTGGGATATAAAGCCACTTTAGTGACTAGCCGAAAAATTGCTGCAAGTTCTGTCTATGGAGAGAGAGATGCAGAACCAGGGGAGGCTGATGCCCAGTTCTTACAGCTTGTCCAGGTCAGCTCCTTTCTCTCGCACAGCATGTCTTCAATTTATCATACTCAGATCCCATTATGTGCTAGGTTAGGTGAAAGAACAGTGTCTAACCTCTGGTTCCGTGGTTCACAAGCAAGTGCAAAACAAAACTGAACCAGATCGTAGAGTTCAAGAGGCTCCGGAAAACCATGGAAACCAGTGACCTGTTCAAGACTGAACTTTAATTCTACAAGGAAGAAAGAGCAAAGGAGAGAGAACAAAAGAACCTAAAGCAAAGCAAACAAAGCGTTAAGGGACCACAGTGGGCACCTGGACACCACTTGGGGTCTTGGCTGCTTGATGGCCTGTTAATGTTTTGAAGCTGAGTCTTCAGCATGAGGAGAACATGAAATAGGCCCTGGGCAGCCCCGCACATTGGTGGATGTTTTGGAGTCAGCTGCCTGTGGGGAAGTGTTAAATTGCTTGTGTGAGTGAGATGATCATTTTCATTGTGTTCAGCCCGGAGCTGGGGGAGAGGGCCTCGGCTTGGGTAAGTTTTGAATTTCAGGTTATTTGTCATCTCTTCACCATTATCAAGGGTGCTGTGACTGTCATCATCATTATCATCAGGAGGGAAGTACTGAGTCTGTAATTACACGTGGCACTGTGCTAAGTGAGATGCGAGGAGACACTTGCTCCTGCCAGCCAGATGTGCATAATCATACCTCTCTGCCAGGAAAGACCAATATTACAAGTTCGTACAGAAAAGAGAGTTGAGAACTTGGAGTGAGAAAGTTATGAAGATGTAATTGCCTAGATTACGTTTGAAGACCACAAATTGTCATCTAGAGACTCACAGTTTATTTAAGTATTACCTCTAAATGACCACCATATTTCTGGCAGGTGCTAAGTACTTTTTATGTATTTTATTAAATCTTTGTAAAAGCCTTGTGTGACAAATACCATAAGTATTCCCAGCACACTTAGGAGGTCACCATACAAAGCACACCTTATTAGGGAGAAGCAGAGTAAAATGCTAAACCAGCTTATGTGACCTCAGGATATACACTAAAGACAGCATTCAAACCCATCTGGGACCACCATAGAATTGTCCAGCAAATAGCATTTCTGGAACAGATTTACATTTGACTCTGTTGTGTTACTACTAAAAACTTCAGTGGCCATTGTGCTTAGAAACATGTGAAACCAAAGTCGACAGAATAAGAAAAGGAGCAAACAAGAATGGATGCAGTACGTTTAGGATAGTAGGTTTTTAAAATTATCTATAAGTGGGACTAGTGTACTGAACTGGAAAGGAAGTATACTGAATCACTTCATCTGGAGTGGGAGTGAGAGAGTTAAGGGAGGTTGAATACTTCATTCCATATCTCACCCTTTCGAATTCTAATTATTTACAGGCACACATTCTAATCCTAATGCTAGACTACTGCTTACCCTGGATTAAGTTTTGATTATTCCAATAAAAAGAATAAATGAGTAGGTGTTAATGGCAGATTCTTTCCAACCTGATACTATTTGTACTTCCTGTCTCACTCCTCTTTCTCTCTCCCTCTCTGCCTCACACACACACATACACACACACACACACACACACACACACACACACTCACACATACACCTTTTGACATGCCATTATGTAAAAGAGAAATGTTGTAAAGATAAAAATATTGTCTTTAATAACCAAAATGAATTGAACTTTTCATTTAGTTCTTCTGTTGATTTCTTTTAGCTGTTGGCCAGTTCAGGCTTCTCTGGGGAGAGAGTGTGTGTTACTCAGGTGGGACCCCTCATCTCCCTGAAATGTGGCCCCCTTCTAGGGGGAAGCACTGCCTGCTGGAAGGATGGTGGAGGTGACATTTCTAAGTCCAGATTCCAGCCTGACTGTGCTGTATCCACACAGGCCTCCTACGGAGTGTCGGATTTATTTATTTATTTCTAAGCAATAGCTTTCAGCTTTCCCTGTGCATAGAACCAGGCAGAAGATGTTTTATCTCCATTCCCGGGCGCTACCCTCCTGTCAGTTACTCTGAAGTGTGTCCTAGGCATCTACATTTTTTAAATCTCCCCAGGTGATTCTTAGGTGCAACCAGAGCCCAGAGCTCCCACAATACCTGATTGCAAATCTTGCATTATTGGCACCTAAGCCCTCCCATTGCCTGGGAAGAAGTCTCTCTTGGGATTTTCATCATCGTATAGTTCCTAGCACTCATGAGGTGTGTAGCTGAGTTTGAATACTCTGTTTAACTATCCTATATAGGCTTTTAACAAACTGCTTCCAAGTTTCTAGAGTTAGCTAGAGTAAATTCCATGGCTGCATAGAGGGAACCAGACTGTTTGCAGGTGGTTATGTTGGTTACCTAAAAGACCATATTTACTTTTGGGAGCAGGATGAGCAGCAACTATAACATTTAAGAACTAATCTTCAACTTTCCTTGGTTGGGATTGAGAATTATTTTTACTCTGTGCTTTTTGTCGGGACATTAGTATGTCAATATGTGTTACAAATCACCCATGGTACAGGGAATATCTACTCTCAGGGAATAGTCCTGCGTGCATAATTTTGTTTAGAGGTTGACACATGACTTTTGCGGACCTGTAGGGACCCTTGCAGTCTGTTATTCCTAGTGATAATAGTCTTGTAGAGTGAAATTGTCTTTGGCCAATATGTGTCTTTAGCCTACATTGTAAGTTTCTTATCAATGCAAACAGGGTCTAAATGTGCAGTTCACCACCCCAACCCACCTGACACCTGCTGACAACTGGCACTGATTTCTTTGTGAAAGTAATGTGTTTTCTGGATTAGGAGTCCACATGGAAAGGAAACTTGGTTCTGCCTCAGAATCTGGGTAATCTGTGTTATCCCTTCTCCCATCTGTCAGTAACTTGGGCCATGACCCCAACAGCATGATTTCCCTTTAGTGCCTCTGTTTCCTCCTTTAGTACAAGAAGAGGTCCTTTCCTGCTCTCTGACTCTAGCATGAGGATGTGCAGCTTTGAACTTCTACTGCTCTCAGGCGCTGTTTTCTGATCATCCCTGGCCACTTCCTGACTTCCCTGCCCCATGCCCTCAGGCTGAGTCTAAGCTTGGGAGCTGTAAGAGCTCCTGGGACCCCTTTTCCCTTTCCTCCTTTGCATATAAAACAAGCAGTCTGTCATGTCAGCAATCAGTGGTAACTGTGAACTCTGGGTTTCCCTGGGCATCACCATTCTAGGACACTGTTCTTGCTCCTTGTCAACCCGTGATGGACAGGAGGGGGAGACGTGCTTCTGACTTCACTGGAGGACAGGTGAGGAGGGTCTTGAAAGTTTAATGGAGTCTGACAGGGGCAGCTGCCCACTGAAGCTTCTGTAGTCTCGTGTGTCTTTTGATTGAGAGTCTGAGTCTTGTGCTTGGTGTGATCTTGTGTTTGGCGTGACATAAGGGACAGTGAAAGTAAGTATGAAGCCCAATTAAGAACACCATCCGATTACCCTCATCCACGCTAGCAACTCAGCCATCAGGTGAAGGCCTGGCCTACAAAAGAATGCAAATAGGGTCTTAGGTGGGGCTGTCATGGAAAAATACTGCATGATTTCATGGTCCTCAGAAAGATGATACCCTCGCTCTGTATTGCCCTCTTTCCTAGGTGGGATTTTACCTTTCCTTCAGTGTTTCTCATTTTTATTTTAAAACTTTTTGCAACTTGAAGCTTTTTGGTCATGTTTTGAAGAAGGTTCAGTGGAACTAAACCCTGGGCCGGCCCACAGATGGGAGCGTAACAGTGCCCGACCTGCCCTCCACAGCCCGGTGACATGGGCCTGCTCTGTGTCCAGCAAAATGAAAAGAGCAGCCAATACCTGTGTGGACACAGTCCTTCGGGGACACCAGGGCCCTGGGCAACAGAAATATTTTCTAAGCTTCAGCAAATTAGCCAAGAGTTGTCTAGATTTGTAAACAAATTCACCAAAACTTGTCCACAACCTGTGGTGCTGAGAGGAATGAAAGATCTAGTGGAAAAAACTCAGAAAGCTAAATAAAGATGTTTTATTTTAGGTCATTAAATTGTATGTCACATCAACTTTAGAATGGGACACACTGTAAATCAGAAGTGGGGGTTTATGGGTAGCTTATCATTCATTTAATTAGGGGCTATCATTGTATTTGAGGTTCAGATCACTTATAACCCTGGTTTTTATGGGGGGGGGTTAAATTCAAAGAAATCTAGATCTTGTTTATTCCAAAAAGGAAAAAAAATATCAAAACTGTGCATGTCTGCCGTCTCCTCCATGCAACAAGGTGCTTCTTTCTGAGGACTGTGTGGACTCCTGTGCTCAGAAAGCAGTGGAGAGAGGTGGCCTCCACAGGGACAGTGTTCGCCACAGAAGTGGTCAGTGAGCCTCACAGCGACATTCATGTGTAATGGACAGCAAACATAATGCACCAGTCCAAGCGCTTTTTTACCCATAATATCACCCCTTTGTTTACTAAGAAGACACTCATTTAACTGTCTTTTCAAAAGTGTGGAATGATTAAACCAGGCCCTAGATGGAAGAAACCAGATAGTTTGCATGGTGCATGAATCCATGTATATTAAATTCACAAATAGGCAGCGTTTTTTTCATTCAACTGAATCATTCATTTAAAAGTAGATAAGATGGTAAATTCTGTAACAGATTCACTTCACCACAAGCAGAAAGATGAAAAATGAACAAAAATCTAGCTCCGGTTTTCTACAGAGTTCCAAGTCAGATAAATTTTGGCCGCAGGGTTATTTGTGGCTGGATGGAGGCATGAGAAAGGCTTTGGATTCCTACTATGTTTCTGCTTCTCTTCCCTGGGCTGGCTTCACTATGGCTGACTTTCTGAAGATTCATGTGCCTGTATACTATGTCTGGCATGTTTTTCTAGATCGATGTTTTACTTTAATAAAATAGTTATCAAATAAAAATTGCTCTGTAAGTCATTGATTTGATTTAATTTGACTTGGGTGTTGGTCACAAGTATGAAAATTAACTCTATTCTTCATTGCCTCTGGGGTTTGGGCAGATATAATTGAATAAAATTATGTCACTGAATAATATTTCTATTATTTCTTTCGTGCAAAAATTGAATTAGGTTTAAGAAAGGCAGAGTAAGAATCTGTCAGTGTTTGAACTAACGTTGATACTTTTTGAGGCTGTAAGCCTACCTATCCTGTGGCCATCAGGAGGCAGTGAGTGGTAATGGAACAGTCTGCCCTGAATTGTGCCAAATATATCATACTTTCCTTAAAAGTTTTGCCACCATGTATTTTTGTGAGCTTGTGACTTCTTGTCATCTCTCAGATACCAGAAATAATCTGAAAGGGGTGCTGTTTAGATGCTATTCATCCAGTGCAAAAGATGCACAAAATAACCTCCACTGACCTCTTTAACTCCAAGTTTCTATTTTTCACCTTTATAAACAACTCACTAACTATGAGTCCTTATCTCTGTGTTAGATTCCTACTCAGTAATTTTGTGATAGGATCTTGTAGAATTTATAAAACTAATGTGATTCCTCATAGAATCTTGTTTAATTTTCCAGGACTTGAAAAAAAGTGCACTTTAAAATATATAAAAATATATAAAATAATAAATTCTATATTAGGTATTTTTTAAACCAAAAGGGTTTAGATCAGCAGCTTTGTTTTGTTCTTTCACAGTTTTGAGAAGGACAGAAGTGTGATGTTGAGGTATCATCCAACAGGTATCATTCAGTACACCCATTTTCCCTCTGAAACATGAAGGCAGAAATTTTTTCTCTTCTAGCATTTGGTAGCTGGGGTTTTCCCTGCTCTGTGGCTTGGAATTGCATCTTGGCACCCTCTATCTGTCTTCACCCCACCTCTTCCACTATCTGCATGCCCCTGTGTCCATTCTTCCTCTCCTAAGGACAACAGTTTACCCTGAACTCGGTGAGTTCATCTTGAAATCTTGGCTCTACAGTTGAGGATGTATTTTCCGATTAGTTTACCATCAGGTCCTAGGATGATGCACACTTAGGATCTAGTATCAAATCTGCAGTAGTCACCTGCCTGAATACAGGGCAACATGAAAAATCCACCGAGTTCTAAAATAATGACGAAATAAGTGACCAAGGAAAGAACACTTGCTGTCGTTCTAGAGACATGTCAGTACTCCAAGAGGGAGATGGTCACTTCCCCCATCTGATCAGAGACTTTTCACTGAGCACCTGACTGTACTTTGTGCTCTGCTGGGCACTGGGTGGAAAGTGATGAAATGCAGAACTAGCGTCTGTTCTCGTGGCACTTATGGGCCATTGGAGAACAGTGTCGATGCAAATAACAACAGATCTATTTTGCAAATTTCTTCAGCCCAATATAGCATGTGACAAGGGCCAGTCATGCTGGCAAGAGGCCTGACTCTTGACTTGAAGTCTGCTGGAAAAGTCTTCTCAGGAAAAAAAGATATTTAAGCTGAACTCAGAGGATGAGTAGGAGCCAGGCAGGTGCAGACTGAGGAAGAACAGTCCAGGGAGGTAGAGTGGGACAGAATGGAAGCTGCTGTGGCTCAGACATGGCAAAAAGGTGCTGCGCAACACAAGATGAGACAGAAGTGCCGGTGCACCAGAGTTCCTAGCGGATCCCCTGCAGGATTCAGGAGGCTCTCCAACAGGAAGAGCCAAGGAGATCTAAGTAGATTGGCAAGCTGTTAATTACATTTTAAGGGGATGGGATCAGTGCTACTTAAAGTTTGCCGAAGAGGTAAAGACAGCAGAAATGTGCACAGGTGAACTATTATGGGAGAAAAGGGATAAGTGGCTCAAGCAGAAATACTGGTAAACAGGAAGCATCCCAAACTTATTTCTGCTACTTTACCTCCTAATGAGCTTTTCCAGTGAATTGTTTCCCAGGTGAAATCTAACCTTTCTCAAGAGAAGTAGGATAGCTCTGTTATCTATGTCAATAGAAAATAGAAGGCAAATAATTTCCAAATGGATCATATGTAAAATTAAAGCAGAAAGCTTTATTCTATGCTCTCTGTTCATTTGTCGTTAAATATGTGAATATTTCCAGTTTGAATATAGACATATAATTTGATGTATGCAGATGGACATGTCATATATGACACCAGTGCTTGCTAATTAGGGTCTGTCAGTGCTGTCACATAGGACAACAAAACCCTACTGGAGCGAGAGAGTCTTCCCTAGAAATATTGGCAGATGGGGTCCCTGAGACAGCAGGAACCTGCGTGTACATGCCTTTAAATCTGTCTTTGACAGATAGCTTTTTTTCCATCTGAGGAGAACCTGGATTTTAGGTAAGAAGACAGAGTGATTGGGAGTGTGACACGTAAATAAAGATGTGACCTAATCATGGAAACAATTTTTGTGGCCATTTAACTTCTCATCAGAAACTATGCAAGTACAGAGTCTTATCTACTAGACACACACGGGACCTCTCCCGTGGGATTCGCTAGCATCTGACTACAGCGAATGGATTCGTTTTCCTGGCAGACAACCGACCACCTTCCAGATGAACCGCTTGCTCCTCGCAGCAAAAGCCTCTGCATATACACTTGCACCGCCAAATCCTACCCCAGCCCTGCTGCCCTTACAACAGAATATGTAATCCCTACAGATTATATGAGAAGATCTGAGTGTGAGAGGTGGCCTTGGCAGAGGCCCCAGCACCACTGCCCCATCTGCACAGTATTATCCACATGAGTAGGTTGCCTCCATCAAAATCAACAGGACCGTATGGCAATGTTCAGATCTGAAATGATTTCAAATGGATTCCCGTGCAGTTACAACTCTGTACTTGCAAACTTTGTGATTTCAATTTGGAGAGTCGTTCAAGTGAGTAATTTAATGTGGGGCTTTTCCTTCTGTTTTCCCTTCAAGCTCACAGAATTCTAAAAATAATGTTATTATGAGCAAACTTTGAATGTGCTTAACAGTACTGTAGGGGGTTACAGTTGTGTTTGTTCTATGTATGAAGATTAGGTTAGATCTGACTTTGTCAGCTAGGCAGTGCCTTGGCAAAGACAAGTCTTACTTTTGTGAAGCTAACTGTTCGCTCCTTGATAGGATTTTATCTTCAGGGAGATAATTCAGTTTATCTTCAAATATACAACTGAACATGTCCCAGGGAAAGGTGAGGAAGCTTTAAAGGATGAGCAGACAGTCATTCATGCCTCTTAGACTTTCTTTTCTCCCCAAGTAGGACAGTATCCTAGTTGTAGATGTGCCTCAAATTACTTTTTTAGATTTGAGTAGAAAGCATTTCTCATTCATTTTTAAACAAAGTTGTTCATCTACATATTTGGTTTGCTAGAAAAATATCCTTTTTTTCCACCTTACCTGCTGCTCCTAAGAAATAATAAATTTTAACTCCTTTAACAAACTTTTATGAATTTTTCTCTATATCTCCAAGTAATAAGCTTATGTTGTTGCTTTTTCATTTTTCCATTTGAGGTATTATCTTCTGATGTTCTGCCTTTTCCAATGTACAGACTGGCCCTTGGCCCATTTTCCTACATCCATATACATCCACTCTTCTCAGCCTCAGAATCCTAATTAACTCTGTTTCTAGATTTTTAATCTTGTCGACCTGACTGGACTGAGGGGTCAGTTCTGCACATTCTGATTGTGTATGTGAGGCAAAGTATTGGCACATGCTCCTGTCTTTCTTCAAACTGTAAAACATAAAAGATTAGAGAACAAGAAGGCTACTCAAAGATTTCAAGATCTTACAAAAAAGTCAGAGTGGTTAGACCTAAGTGCAATGCCATCCCACTCCCCTGACAAATCATTACAGCCTGTCCTTTTGCTCCGGTCTGCTCCACATCAGCCATTATACATCATAAGATGGTGGTACTGTGTGGAAGGAAGTGGAGAGAAGCTGAAGATTTAGCAAGTGATAGAAAAGATGACGTGAGAAGCACGTCTGGGTCTGGAGTGGACAGTTGGGAAGCCAGGAGCATGTGTAATTCATGAGTGGTTTATCTTTGTAGAAAGAAGGGCTTGAACAAAGTGTGTTAAACAAGGTGGGTGGTTTGCACATGTTATCAAATCAGGTGGAGCCAGATGAAATGCTGATGTCTCGCTGTGAAGTGAGTATAAGGAAGAATAGCCCAAAAAGTGTCTACCTTGAGGTCACTTTTGATAGTGAATAATCAAATTTGGAGGGATGTTTATCACAACAAACAACCAAGTGTTAAACTCGTACTTCAGTCAATGTTAAACACCATAAAAATAATTCCTGACAGACCATGCAGGTGAGTAGTGAGGTTTTCTTACTTCTAGAAGAGAAAAGAGAGCATAAGTAACTCAGTGAGTCCACATAGCTTAAGTGACAGGGCTTGAACTTAGAGATTTTGTTTTAAGATATTCCTGCCTTCAGAGTTTGTATTTCAACCTGTATTCTTGCTCTGTAATCCTTTAGTCCTCCTCTTAATGATTCTTACATAAGTCATTGTCACTTTTCTATTGAAGCTCATCTTTCTCCACAACATTTTGATTTCATCATATTTAGCATCATCTTTCATATTTTTCTTCTACCACACTTATTTGCCAATATGACCTTCTGTATATTTCACCCGCCCATGCCTCACAATGGACTCTACTTTCTGTAGTTACATTGAAAATAATATTTTTAAGCTTTAAATTATATTTTAATTATTTATATTGAGGTCCAGATCTATAAAACACAATATTTAGAGTCAGCAATACTCAAATTCATGTCTTTACTCTGTCACTTACTGGCTGGATGCCAATGCTAATGTTGGGTAGACAAAAGACAGTAGCAAAATCGTAAGTCAGATGTAGGCAATGTTCTAAGTAATGTATAATAGATATTTTTGTTTGTTTTTTTGCTTGTTTTTTGCGACAAGTTCTCAAAGCCTCATAGTTCAAGTTGGCCTTGAATTCACTATATAACCTTGGCTAGCCTCGAACTCACAATGATCCCCTTGCTTCAGCCTCCTGAGTGCTAGGATTACAGGACAGAGCTATCACACCTGACATTAGTTAGGTAATAGAGTGAGCAGCAGATTAAAAGTAACTAAGTATTAGAAGCTACTATTGATCTTATCATCATTATCAATGATAAAAACAGGAAGCTGCCAGGAAACTTCTGGAAACTCCCAGTTCTTAATTTTTTTTTGCTTAGAAAGCCCTGAGTATTTTCTAAGACTTTAGTAAGTAATGACCTCTCCCATATATCTCAAGCTGGTGTGATAAAAGTTATCCTTTAGATTCATCTGGACTTGGATATTGTTGCAGCAGTCATAGATGTGATGCCATAGGGAAGGGAAAATGGTAAGACGTGGAAGTCCAACGTGACTGGTTAAGGTTTTCTTTATTTTGTGGGAAGGTGATAAATTTTATCCTGTTGCTATTGATCACTATGGAAAATAGGGCTATTCTCTTGAAAATAACTGGAAAACCAGCATTTAAAAAATAAAGTCAATAGAGATATCTCTGATTTGTCTGAGTCTGCTTCTCAGCTAGTAAATTAAAACGTTTCCAAGAGTCGGGAAAGGGACATGGAAACTTGACAACCACTTTCAACATGAAGCAGACAGTGAAATGAATAAGAGTATTAGGGTCTTGTAACTTTGATTGCTTTTCTTCTCCTCATTTACTTTGTTCATTCCAGAGAAAAAGAAATCACCATATTTGTAGTATATCCAGTCCTGCAGTTGGACATTAGATATTTATTTCAAACATTAAAAAGACTGAGCTTGTGAGTTTATGATCCACAGATACTTTTATTTATTTATTTTTAATTTTAATCTCTTTATGTTGAAATTGCCAAATGCACTGCACTGAAGGACAATGAGGTCTGGAAGCTGCAATTTTTCAAGAAGTCTAACCAAATATAGCTGGTCAGGAAAACATCAAAGGGGAATTTTGCGGGTAGTGCTGGCTGGGACTGCAGTGCTGAAATGTACACATTTGTTATTGGATGCTTTATGGTTTGGTTATGTTCAGATTATGGTTTTTAAAATATCTTTGGGTTTTGAGAACTCAAAACAATGTATTCACAACCCATGGCCCATCAGCTTTATTGCGGCTTTCATTTTATGGAGAAAGAGTGGTTTTGCATTTACAATGAATTAGCTCTTTATTTTCCCAACTCTCCCATTTCATTATAGTCGTGCAGTTTCTTCACCTAATCATAACTATTTTTTTCTCCAATTCTCGGAAAATATCAATGGTTGGTTAGAACTTGGGAATTTTCTTTTTAAAGATGTTGTTACATACTCATAAAAATATATAGCTTTTGCATTGATGAGGATGGGATTCCTGAAATTTAAAGTGCCTTTGTTTTTATTTCCCTTCTTTAATGAATAAATTAGAAAATTATTGTGAGGAGATAATAAGGTACTAAAGATCATTCATAATTGTTACTGGTATAAATCGTTTGATGGCGTGTGGCCTTAGAAATGCAGTTTCTTACCTTAACAGAGAACATGCAATGGCATTCAACACATCTCTTACCAAATGCCCAGACTACAGATTTCTCCATATACAGTATCACTGCTTTTGTCCTCCATATCTCATGGAAAATTAGTAGGCTTTCTTCTCTCAAGACTGTTATACATGAAAATGTAAGGATCATTGTATTTTGATGCATCTTCCAGGAATATTGAGAGGCAGTGAAAAGAGACAAGTGCAACCAATTTGAAAGATGATTTCCCTAACAATTTGTAAAGATAGATGCATTGTAAATGGGAAAACACTGTTGTGTACTGGCAGACAGGTCATTCAGGTCTCTAGATACAGAGAATTATAATGTTGTGGATCTGTCACATCGTTTTATTTTGTGCTCATGTGAGCAATTGCAGGAATGTACCAGCACACATATCAGTTCTGAAAGGGCTCCAATGAGGTCCTACGGATGAATGAGCCCCAATAGCCAATAGCTGACAGTGCTTAGAGTCCTGAAGGATGATTTCAGGGACTTGTTGCATATTTCCTACAAACAAGGATTTGACAGCTGTCAAAGGGCAGATTGGGCTGGAAAATCTCTAGGGATCTATGTGAATAGTGTATATTTGGAGAAGTGATTACAAAAATTAATGGGCTCTGAGAATCACAAATCAGAAAGCATGTGCTTGTGAGACCTGACTCACCATAAGGTCAAATTCAAGAAAATTGGATTTTTAATAATTGAATTTGTTTAGTGTGCTACCCCAAAGCATAATTTTTACTTTAAACAGAACTATTACATAATGAGAACAAGGACTGCTTAGCATAATAGGCAATAGATAGAGGTTATTAGTCCATTTCATTGTTGTTGCTGTTTGTTAATTTACATGCTTTCTGATTATGCTTAAATTTATAAAAAATCTATGAGCAATTATCACTCCATTTATGGTTCTGTCTCTTTAAATGCACAGTACAGTAACCTATTGTTGCTGGGTTACATATTCGAATTTTATTGCATATAATTGTTTCTTCCTGAGGAATTAAAGGTTGGGATAATTCACTTGTCAGTGAAGAAAATATTTGCTGCTCACAGAGCAGGAAGAGTCAACTGAAAAACTGGGGCACACACTAGATGGAGTACTTGGGAGGTATGCGGGTGCAGGATCTTGGTTAAATCTTCTCATAGTTGAACTACAGAAACTTGGAAGGAATTTAGTAATCAGCTGTTCAAGCTCCTTACTTTACAGTGGAAAAAAGTGATTCATTAAAAAAGAAAATACCACTTGAAGTCACAAAGCCATAGTAAGATTGTCAGAAGTAGAAATCTTGATTTTTTTCAATATTTTATAAATACCTTCAAATATTAACTTAAGACCTCAATGATTCTACTTATTTCAAAGAATATTTAAACCCAGGGTGGTAATACATATCTGAAATCCCAGCTACTCGGGAGATTGAGGTGGGGAAATTATGAGTTATAAGCCAACTTGTGAATTTAGGGAGACTTTGTCTCACAAGAAAATTTTAAAAAGAGCAGGGGATATATCTCTGTGGTAGACTGCTTGCCTAACATGATATCTTATTTACTTTTTGCATCACTAAGACAAAATACATTACATCCAAAGTTAAAGGAGGAAAGGTTTTTTCAACTTGCAGTTTGTAGAGATTTCATCCCATCATCAGTTGAGGCAAAGCAGGATGACAGGAAGAGGGGCCTTGCAGAGGAGAAACAGTCCATGGTGTGGCAGGCAGAAGGCAGCTAGCGACAGACAGTGAACTTGCCTTTTTTGTATCTGTTTATTTTTCATCTAGGGTTCTGACCTAGTGATTGTGGGATGCCACCCACAGCCAAGTTGAGGCTAAGCTAAATCAATCTGACAGTCACATACACTTAATCCATATTTGTACACCCTAGGTCCAACCACTTCTAAAAAGCCTAACCTATGAGTACATGAAGAGACAATCTGAGATACAAACATAACACTCTGCTCCTGGCCCCCAAAAGACTTGTGAACATCCCCTTGTGCCAAAGTCATTTGATCCATGTCTTAAAGCTGCCAAAGTCCTGACAGTTCTAAATTGCTGACAAATCCAACTCCGAAGTCTCCACTAAGATTTAAGGTAAACTATTAGCTGCAAGTCTTTGTACAAAAGAAGAGGAAATTAAATTCTCCCAACATATAATGGCACATGATAAATATTTTAGTTTCAAATGATACAGATAGGGGAATAGAAAGGACTTGTGACACAAGTCCAAAATCCAATAAAGCAATGTTAAATACTGTGGTTCTATGTCCAATATTTGGTATAATTTCTGACAAGATGTGAACTCCAAAGGGCTGTGTGTGGCTCTGTTGCTATGACGTTGCTGGTGGTTATAGCACCTTTGGCTTCTTTCTTGGTCTGGCTCTGCTCGGTCCTGGGAGATTTTCTCAGACACCTCATGATCTTGGCTTCTCCAATCTTCTGTGGTCTCCACGGCAACTTTGGCTTCACATTCAGAACTTTGCACAGTGCCCTTTTGGATCTACTCCCTGACCTCCCAGGCCTTCTTCTGAAATCTGGGGGGAAGCTTTTCCAATTCCACAACTCTCACATTCTATGTACAACTAAAAGTACACCTATGAATGATGCAAGGTCTGCCACTAGCTACAACAGTAGCCAGGCTTCCTTTTCTCATGGATGTAAACACTGAGTACCTGTATTAATAACTTCTGTGAACCCAATCTTAAAACAAAAATTCACTAACCCACCAGCATTCTGGATCGTGGCACTCTGCTCCCAAAGTGGTCTTTCACATTTGTAACTTTGAGGTTGCAAAGCCTGGAATCTGGCTGGTTCTTGTGATATCCTTAGGCCATCTCTTTTCAGCAAGCAGGTTGGTTCTCCTCTGCTCCATCTTTGAAGACCATACTTTACTGAAGCTTTCCTTTCTGGCCAGACTCAATGCCTTTTATATCATTCTTCTGGACCTTTTGCTCTTGATTGTCCTCATAAATCTGGCTAAAAATTCCTAATTAACCATGCCATAGATTCAGCATTAGATCACTTTGAAATTTCTTCCACAAGAATCGTTGGTCTGATATCTTTAATCTCAATCTCAAGCATAACAAAATGTAGACAGATTTTCAGCCAGAGCATAATATACATGATCTAGAGTCCAGTTCCAAATGGAGTCCTTCCCCACTGAAACTTCTTGGTCTTTTCCAGGTACATGGCTGTGACCAGAATTTCCCATCAAGCTCAGCTCACATTCTAGGGCTACTTCTTTAGGCAGCATCTTCAGACCTGTTCCCTGCCCCCCAGTGAGCCAGTTCAAAGGCTCCTAAACTATACTGTTAGCAACAGAACTACGACCCTGTTCTTTCATGCCAAGATCTGCCTTCAGTGAGTCCATTCAGCCACATGCAAACTATGATAAAGCATTTCAGCTATCACACACTCTCAATTCATGTTCACATACCCAGGAGCAGCCATTTCTGAGAAGCTCCACCTATGAATAGTTGAGGCTTTAAGTGCTGTCTAGATACAAGGCATAATACATGTCTTCCATCAATCCCTAACACCATAAAAATACAAAAGAAAAGAACAAAATGAAGATTATTTAAGAA